>JBDJHY010137786.1:0-13310 GCA_039654485.1 Withania somnifera
ATTTTCCAAGTGAGCTACAGATTGGAACAAAGTCCAAATTCAACAAACCTTATATGTTTTCTAAGTGGAAAACACATTTTGGACTCAGTGGAATCAATGATAATACAATAGGAGGTCATTTACATCCAGAAAAACCAGAAAAAACCAGACTGCACCAGAAACCAACAGAACCAAAGTAAGCAATTCTCCACCAACATCTCAAATTCACAACGGCATGACAGAAAATTAAACCAACACCTCTCCTAGCCTAAATTCATCATTCTAGACCTGCTGGAAGCATCAGAATTCCAATCAAACACTCCAAACATTGAGTTTCCACACAAACTCCGCTTTTAGGCTAAAACTTAAATAATTTCCACAAATTGGCTTAACTTGCATACAAAGCCTCCAAAACACAAGATTAAGGTCAATCTTGACTTTGTTTGGCATTTTTGGAGCTAATGGAACTTTCAGAATTAAATTCCGAGGTCGCCTTGAAGAAAAGTTGACTTTGGTCAACAAATACATAACTTTAGGATCTAAAATAGGGAATTTGAGATATTTCTCAACCGAGTCGCCAAGGATCCGAACTATCGGTCCTAGTAAAGTCATAAATGACTTGGGGAAACTACTGAAATTCTCTAAGATGCAAGACGTCGCGTATTTACCATAAATGACCATGAGGGTCATTACAGGTCCTCTGAGGAGTAGACAATGAGTTTCGCACTGATGGGGAACAGACCCTACATTTGATAAGGTGTGGATACTGGGGCGTAGACCTTGAGTTTTGCACTAATGGGGCACAAACCATATATTTGATTAGAAGTGAGGTCCTTCAGGACACGGACCCTAAGCTTGGCACTTATTGAGAGGTTGGTGTTGGAACTATATGATACTGCTCTATTCTACTTTCCTGCATCCCCGTGTATTAGCTTCATATTTTTTGTGCTTTTCGGTCTTAAGGGGGAAGTCACATTGGTTTTTTTGTGTTGTTTGTACTTACCAGTGGTATGGGACACCAGGTAGGTTTTGTATGTTTACTTTCTATTCCTTACTTAGAGGTACTCTGCCGTCCGATCGTTTATTCATAGTGCGTATATATATATATATATATATATATATATATCCTTATGGTTTATTGGGTCTTGTCTTAGTACGAGCACAAGTACGTTTCCTTACTCAAATTTTAGGTTTTCATATTTAGCCACCCTGGAATGTGTTCACCATTTTCTAGTTCTTGTAGATCTGTAATTACTTTCTCGATGTTCTTATCTTTCCACATATCTATTAGTTTTATGTTTTCTAGCTATCATTGACCTATTTTAGTTTCCTCGCCTTTGTTACTTGCATTTTATTTTAGCCCAGTCGACCTATGATGCCTACTAGGTACCTTGTTTGGTACTCATGCTGTACTTCCGTACCATTTTTATGGCTTAGATTTCGGCAGAGGTTATCAGAAATGCTGTGATCATGCGGAATAGGTACAGTTGGTTGTGGAGATTACAGTGAGCTTTGTTGTTCGAGCTGACCATGGTTTTCTTTATTTCAGCTCGATTTATTCTGTCTATAATAGGCCTTGTGTTGTATTACTTTTATAGGTGTTGGTTTGTATTATTATCTTTTTGATACTCTATATAGTAGCAGCATATGCCATTGATACCAGGTTTTGGGATTTGGGTTGTTTATGTATTTCTTCTTCCTCCAATTTTTATGTTTCTACTTATGCTTTTCCACTTTCCTGGATGAATCAAGTGTTTATGTCCTGTTGTCACATAGCTCCAGGTTGTAGGGTTAGGCTTATCTAATGGAGTGTTATAAACACAATGATGAACTAGAATTTTGGGTTGTGATACCGACACAAAGACAGTTTGAGACCATATGAACTAAGTCACAAAAAGGTTATAATTTCAAGAAAATTACACTACGACAACCGCTAGGGACCTAACTTATCTATTCCAGAAAGTCACAAGTGAATTAGAGCGGTTACAGGAATTCTTTAAATATAAGAAAGCCACAAAAATATGAAAATAATTTCGATGGTCGTTACGCTATCACAATTGACTTGTTTCTATTCTAGGTATGGTGGTACTATCTTATTTGCATGAGTTAGATATAGTAGGCTTTGATGTTATTGTAGGTATTGATATTGTCCATTCATTAGTTGATTGTAGGAATCGAGTTGTCCATTTCAAGAATACTGATAAGACTATTATAAAGTTGAAGGATAGTGTAGATGAGCTTAAGCATAGAATCATTTCTTATTTGAAGTCTAGAAAGATAATATGTAAGGGTTGTGTCTACCATTTAGTTCGATTTCAGGACTTTGAGTTTGAGAATCTTGATATCAGGTCAATTCCAGTGGTTATAAAGTTTATTGATGCGTTTCCTGAGGATTTACCCGGAGACCTTCCTGATAGAGAGATAGACTTTAGAATAGACCTCTATCTCAAAATTGAACCCATTTATATTATGTCTTATAAGATGGCACCAACTAATCTTGGAGTGTTAAAGGACCAGTTAGCAAATGTTTTAGACTCGAGATTTATTTGTCCCAGTGTGTCTCCCGGGGGTGCCCCTATCTTGTTCATGTGTACGAAACATGGTTCCTCCATATGTGTATTGATTACCTTTAACTAAAAAAGTCATAATTAAAGATAGGTATCCATTCTAAGGATTGATGAATTGTTTGATCAACTGCAAAGTGCTAGCAACGTTTCAAAGATTGACCTTCGTTCTGGCTATCATTAGCTTAAGGTCAGAGAGTTAGATATTCCAACGTCTACTTTTAGAACCCATTATGGCCACTTTGAGCTTGTGGTCATGTATTTATATTTGAGAATGCTCCTGCAAATTTTATGGACTTCATGAATAGGGTTTTTAATCTATACTTGAACCTATGTGTAATAGTCGTTATTAATGATATTCTGGTTTATTCCAGAAGTGAGGAGGAGCATGCAGAACAGCTTAGAGTTGTTTATATTCTTAGAGAGTGTTATCTTTATGCTAAGCTTTATAAGTGTGAGTTTTGGCTTCAGTTAGTTGCCTTCCTTAGTCATATCATATCCATCTAGTGTATCTGAGTAGAATCACAAAAGTTTGACTCTATCAAAAATTTTCCTAGACCAACTTCTCCTTCAGATATCTATGTTTTTTTTGGTGTAGTTGGAGTATTATGATAGATTTTTAGGTCTTCTCTTCCATAGATGTTCCCCTGATCTATTTTTCTTAGAAGAAAGTAAAATTTTAGTGGTTTGATCAGTGTAAGAAGAGTTTTTAGGAGTTGAAAACTAGATTTACTTAAGCTCTGGTTAAGAATTTCCTTGAGGTTTTTGAGAATTGTTTTGTGTATTTTGATGCTTCTAGAGTTTTTTTGGATTGTGTTTTTATGAAGAATTGTAAGGCTATAACTTATTATTATTAATGGATTAAAACATATGAGAAGACTCACCCTCTCATGATCTTGAGATGGAAACTATGGTTTTTTCTTTAAATTTATGGAGGCACTACTTATTTGGTGTGCATTTAGATTATTCACTTATCATATGATTCTTCAACATCTATTTGAGCTGAAAGATCTTAATCCTTATTAGAGGAGGTTGTTAGAGTTGTATAAATAGTATAACATGATTATTTTGCATCATCTAGGTAAGGCCAATGCAGTGGCTGATGTTCTTAGATGGTTTTCTTTGCATAGTATGTCGCATGTTAAGGATAAAAGAATGTTTTCTAGGGAGATACATCGACTTGGAGACCTTGGTGTTATATTTATTGATGTAGAGGATGGTGGTATAATATTTTAGAATGCTTCTAAGTCATTATCTAGTTGTGTAGGTGAAAGAGAATCAAGATCACGATCCAATGATAGTTCAGCTGAAGGGTGCAGTCTAGAAGCATAAAGTCCAGGTTTTATCATATGGTGTGATGGTATCTTTCTTTATCAGGGTCACTTTTTTGTGCCAGATTTTTATGGGTTAAGAGAGAGGATCTAGTCAAAGGCTTGCAGTTCCATGTATTTTGTTCATCCTGGGTCTTCAAAGATAGAGTCTTTTGAGAGGTGTACTAGTGGAATGGTATAAAGAATGGAATAACTGAGTTTGTGGTCAATTAGCCTTATTGTCATCAAGTTAAGGTAGAGAAAACCAGAGACTAGTAGTGCAAATGCAACAGTGTGATATTTTTACATAGAAGTAGGAAGGGATCAATACGAACTTTGTCCCCGATTTACCATTAGCCTAGAGGCATGATTCTATATGGGTTATGGTATACCAAATGACAAAGTCTAATCACTTCTTGCTAGTTCACACCAGTTATTTAGTAGAGTAGTATTGTAGGACATACTTATATTAGATTGCTAGGATGCATGGTTTACCTTAGACTATTATTTCAGATCGAGGTACACAGTTAACATGTCAGTTTTGGAGATCATTTCATAGGGGTCTTGGTTCCCAAGTTCATTTGAGTATGACTTTTTATCCACAATTATATGGTTAGGCTGAGAGGATCATTTAGAAATTAGAGGATATGCTGAGAGAGTGTGAAATAAATTTCAAGAGTATTTGGGTTGAGAACTTACCTTTGATCGAGTCTGCATACAATAATATGTATCACTCAAGTATTTGATTGGTACCATTTAAGGCATTACATGGGTTGAAGTGTAGGCCTCTAATTTGTTGGTTTGAGATAGAAGAGTCATTAATGATATGTAGATTTTTTTATGATGCTATTCAGAAAGTTTAGACTATACAAGAAAGATTGAAGACAACTAAAAGTAGGTAGAAATGTAATGCAAATTTGAGGAAGAGAGAGCTAGAGTTGAGGATGAATGGGTTTTTCTGAAGGTGTCTCCTATGAAGGGAGTCATGAGATTGTGTAAAAATGGAAAATTGAGTCTATGGTATATTAATACTTATCAGATTGTGAGAAGGGTAGGTAATGCTTCCTATTAGTTAGACATTCCAGTATATATATAAAAATGGGTCACCTTGTGTTTCATGTATCTTTATTGAGGAAATATATGTGTGATCCATCTTCGATAGTGCTAGTTCAGGATGTTAGCATTTGTGATTACTTGACCTAAAAGGAGGTCACTGTTCAAATTCTTGATAGGCAAGATTGCATATTGAGAAATAAAGAGATATCATTAGTTAAGGTTCTCTAAAGGAATCGGTTAGTTGAGGGAGCTACATGGGATGCCGAGGCTAACTTGATGAGTATATATCTGCAGTTTTTTCCTTTTAGTTCAGTTGTATACTAAGATAATATCCTCTTTATCCATCTTGTGTCCTTTTCAGCTCATGAGCACATAGCCTATAGCACTAGATGAGTCCATTGAGTGTATTCATGTGTGAGTTTAGGAGAGTTTTGGAAGTTGAGGAAGTCACATGAGTCCCTATGTTTTCATTTATGTGCTATTTGATAATTTCATTGTAGTATACATGTCTATTAACCAAGTTAAAGTCTAATCAAAGTTAAATAGGTTGTTGAAGCATTTTGAGTTACTTATATCCTTCCTATCAACTTGCAGTTTTCTTTTCCTAAGCTTAGTCATTCATTTGAGGATGAATGATCACAAAGGGAAGATATTGTAATATCCGATACTTGATTTATGCTTTTGAAACTTTCATTACACCTAATAAATTGAAAAGTTTCTCCTAGATGACCATGAGTGTTGTTAATGAGTTGTAGGGTGCTATTTCATGAGTCAAAGAGTGACTCTTTGTGTAATGCCTAAGGTGTTTGTTTTATGGAAAGTTTCCATGAGACAATGCTACTAATAGTTAAGTGAGCCCTATAGATCTGTACTGCTAAATTTTGGTTTGATATCAAGGAGATTGAATTTTTGTCTTGTTTCTATAAGTGGCACTTCACGAGTCATGAAGAGCAAAACCACGAGTTGCGGTGGTGACTCATAAAACAGGATGTCAACTCCGGTGAAGAAATTCCACCCTATGACTCAGTCCACGAGTTGTGGAGTGACACTTTATGAGCGTTGAAGTGACTCACGAAGTGCTCCCTTAGGTTTTCCTCTCTATTTAGTGATGGGTTATTTTATAAATTCCCAGGCTCTTTTCTCTTCAAAATCATGTCATTACGGAATTTTAAAGAGTTGGTATATAAATGATATCCCTTAATTCTATTCATTCTACATTTAATCTAATTTTCGCAAGGGTTCTTCTCTAATCTAATTTGAGCAAGGGATCTTCTCCAATCTGATTTGAGCAAGGGTTCTTCTCTAAATCCCTTTTCAAGAAACAATTTAGGGTTTGTATAAAATCATCTAAAACAACCTCTTTCTGTATGTTTTCCATTGAATTTTCGTCTAACCAGGTATGTGGGTTATGAACAAGGAAATCCTTTCATTCTTGTACCAAAAAACCATTTTCTTAAAGGTTTTGAAAATGTAGAAGCATGTTAAGGTTCTTACTTAAATTATATATTAAGATTCCCTTACTTGATGATTTCTTGATGAATTTGTGTTTTATTTGTAATGTTTTTACAATACTTGATAAATTTTGTAAGTCCTCATGAGTTAGCATGGCTTTAAAAGTTGAAGTGAAGGTTTAAAAGAAGTCTTGAAGCATGAATTTCATATTTTTTTTGAAGTTTTTTTTAAAACTTGAGACGGGTATTGAAGTGTCATAATTGTTGAATTTTACATGTTTTTCAACCTATTTATAAAGCATTTTTGAATTGACTAGTTATGTATAATTAAGCATAATGGAAGAGAATTAATGGTGTTATGCTTAATGTTATAACCTTAGAAGAAGAAGTATATAAAGATTCTAATTGACTGAGTTTGCCTAATTTGGTGAAATTAAAAGCTAAATCTGGAAGAGTCTGAATTGTCTTATTAGTTTATTCAAGAATGTCAACTAGTCAGGAAGAGTTAAAGAAAAAAAAAAATAAGTATAATATTTCTACGGGAGGAGATTAGCACCGAGGGTGGAATGAGTCCCTTATATCCACACACTGTGTAGCCTAATGTAGAAATTGTTTTATAGCCCAATGAGTGTCGTTCATAGAGTTAGTAGATACACTAGGAGAAGAGAGGTTCATACTTTTGGCAAAGGTATAGAGGCTCCTATACATGGGGTAATATGTAGAATTCATTTTTAAGGAATGAGGTGTGTCGGTTATCGAAAATCCTGAGAAAAAGTAAAATGATAGTTTTTATTGAAAGGAAATGAGGAAGATTTTTAAGTAATTATTTATTATTTTTTAAAAAACTAATGAATTCCAATTGTTCAAATGAGTTTATTCTATACTCCTGAGTTATAAAGCTTTTAAACTAATCTAGCTATATTTGTTAAACTACTTATATGAGTTGGGTATGAATTGCATAGTAATTTACTTTAGTATTATATAGCCATTTTTATTCCTAATCACATATTCATTACATTTCATGTGTTGACCTATACTTTGTTTTGCATGTTAACCTCCCCCATGAAGATATTACAAGTTGCCCGCATGCTCAAGGTTGACATATTTATATATGTAGAGACTAGAAGAGCTGTGAGTCATCAATGCTTTAATGTATTAGAGGATGGAGTTTGTTTACCTTTTATTCTTATTTTGAGTAAAGCTGAGAAACTAGGTTTATTCTATTTCATTTTTGGCCAACTAGAGGCATTGTTCTAGTAGAGATTGTTGTTCATCTTCATAGTGGATTCCAAATTGAGATATTATGTGTATCAAGATCGAGTTACTTTTATTCATTTATTATTAAAATTGAATGATGTGAGATAAACTGCTTATTATCCTTATTGAGATTGATTCCACTAACTATGGGTGTATAGAGCTTTGTAATGATGCAATGGTTCATCTAAGGCTATAGGTAACTTAGTATCTAGTGATGCTAATCCATCCTTGGGATGGTTTCAAAGTGTTACACCTTAATTTTAGTAAGGTCATGAGAGTTTTCAATTAAGGTGATCATTAAAGATGCCAGTTTCTATTAAGAAAAGGAGTCCATCTTATCCTTAAGATAAACTTACTTTTTTTCATCAATATTTGATTCAACATCTAAGTATTGTATCTCCATCAACACAACGTACACATCTTTATCACTGTCAGATTCATCTAAACTAAGTCCCCAAGAAACATACATGGCTTGAGATGATCCCTCTTTCTTCTTATCCTAAGTTTTACTTCTTCTACAAAACTCTTTGTAGATTTTTTATTTTTCCATTATATCTCCCATATCGTAAAATCATTGATTTGATGATCTGGCTTCTCACATTTGTAGCATCCACAAGTTGTCCTTTGTTGGAGGTCCTGTTCTTTCCAGAGAAAACCTTTTTTCAACTACTGCCTCTTTCTTTGAGAAATTTCTTGAAATTTAAGTGATTAGAGATATGTCTTCATTATCCAAATATGAACCATCACCCTCAGCAACGTCAAAATATATTGACTTTATTTTTTTGCTATCTCTATTGTTGTGTCCCTCCATTTTTAGTTTATCAGTTATCTAGTTTCCAACAAACTCATCAAGGATTATGTTGCTTAGGTTCTTCGCTTTCACTTAACATAACAAGTATTCTGAGTACTTTTTATAATCTCTTCTCAATAGTAAGTGTTTTTCCTAGTGAGACTAGTCCATTTACTATATTGGTAACATTGGTTATTATGTATTACATCGACTCTCTATTTTCATCTTGAATGCCTTATATTTAGATTTCAGTAGACATTCTTATTTTTTTGACTTAGGTAGTTCGTTCATAAGCATTTACCAAGGTATCCCGGATTTCTTTACAAAAGTGCATCCTAAGATCCTACTGTATTCATCTTTACCAAGACCACATAAAAGAATACATTTGGCCGTAGATTACTCGCAAGCATCTTAAAGTCCTAATTATTGTATTAAAATTTTTCTTTTGAAACATCAACATTTTCAAAATTCTTCTTTGTAGGAAACTTTGACCAATCAATAATTATGTTCCAAATTTCATAGTCTTCAGCTTGAAGAAAATCCTCCACTCGCTATTTCCACCAAGAGTAGTAATGGTTGTTGAATAGTGGGGTCTGTCGTATCTCACCATGACAAATAGAGGTTTAGAATAAATCATGATCTTCTCTTAAGTAATTAAATTTAACAAGAGAACCCACTCAAATAATTGTAAAGTTTTTCCCTAACACTTAAAAGAAACAGGTTCGAATGACTTGTTTTTAAGATATGGTTAACAAAAATAAATGTAGTAAATTAAAATAACAAAATTTAAGCGTGGAAAACCCCGAGTCCTAAAGGAAAAAAAACGACGACCTACACCCTTGCATGATTTAACCCAATTCTACTAAACAATGAGCTTTAAATAACAATTTTAGATTACAAAGTTGCAATAATAGGAACTAACTCTAAATTCCTAATTTTATTCATCAATAACCCTTGAATAATGAACCATAGATTCAAATTTTTCTCAACTTGAATCAAAAACTTAAATGTCAAATTTTTCTTAGATTACCATTCTAGGAAATAGAAAAGTTGCAACTCAATTGAACAACTAATAGAAAGGATCTAGACCAAGAACTATAAATTGTATTGTCAAAGAAACAAGTTCTTCAATGTGGTACTTGTGTATTTGCTGCACTTCGAGTTTAATATGAAGGCATTATGAAATTACTCTCTTACCTCTTGAATGTTTTTCTTTTCTCTCTTTATAAGTGCGTAAAAATCATTTTGGAAATCCTTATATATTTATATCTCTACTCGATACTCCTATAAAATTAGATTTCTAAATACACATGAATTCCTTAGCTGTATGGACTTCTCAACTCCATAGGACTCTTCTTAGCTTGATGGACTCTTACTTAAATTTATCTTATTAGACTCCTTATCTCTTCAACACTCTTGCAAATTGACTTATCTCTTTTCTTTATTGTATTGGGGGATATTTACTGCATGTTGGACTCAAATGTAAGGAATCCCATTAAGTCAACCTATTGTATACATTTATTAAATCATCAAAACTTCATCAAGTCTAAAACTTATGTTATATTAGTGAGCTTAGCATTTCTCAGGAAATATATTTCATTTAGTTGTCCTCTCTTGATTAAAAATAGGCCCTTCTATATGTATTTTTTCCATGAAAGACCGGAGTACAAATATGGGCTAATTATGTTACTACATTTACCAACAATCTTAATGAAGTTTCCATTTAATATCTCCCGATCAAATTTACTCCATGAAAACTAGAATGTTTCTTGAAAAGACAACCTTTAGGTTGGCTAATTAAAAATAGTTGATAAGCATTAAGTGCTAAAAAGTATTTTTAGGTACTGATTAAACTGATTTGGTTAATAAATAATTATGTATTTGTATAAAAGAATTGAAACTAATAAATCCAAGTTAGTGTGGTAGATAAAATTTATACTAGTTAAGAATTTTGTAACTGGCATGACCTTATATCTATTTGCAAAAAGTAAAATTTTAAAGTATTTTACAAGATAAAAAGGATGAATGAAGAAAATAGAATAAAGAGATGAGATTTTGTGTAGTGTATAAGATATTTGGATAATACTTGTCAAAAGCCATAATTTGATCTCTCCTAACGTATGATCTTCTAGATTATAAATACTTTTGGTTTGAAGAAACCTTTTTTTATCTATTAACTTATAAGAATTTTACATATATATTATAATATATATAACCTGAATGAGAGTTTTTGCAGCACGGTAAAATATCATACATATGCATGTATGTGGATCTTATATCTAATATATTTGATAAGAAAATGGTTAAATTTTCCCCTAAACAATGAAATTTGTATTCACTTTTCCTCTACAGAAATCTCAAAAAAGAAATTATCTTAAAATTACCCTATCATATCATATTCTCCCTTTTCTCTAATGGTATTTTATTAGAGAGAACAAAAGGTTTTCAAAAATTCTTTTAGGTTTTTTTGAAGATCTTTTATTTCAATTCATACTAATTGTTGAACAGTTGTGCAATATATTATTATATAATTAATAGTTATGTTATTATTTAAAATAAGGTACTACATTACTTGGAAGTCCATCGTATCTATTATGCTTAATAGAGTTCAAACTAGAATACAACTTTTGAGTTACATTTAGAGTAAATGTTGAAACCAACCACATGAGCTATCAGTAAATGTTGATGTAATGACCCTCGGTGTAATTTTTGTGATCTCCATAATTTCTTTGTGTTTAGAGTGTCTTGGTGGATTTCCCAGGTCATTTATGACTTGTTAGGACTAATAGTTTGGTTCCTTGACAATTTTATAGCTTATTTCCTTTACATTTGTATCTTTTTTGTGTATTAATTAAACTTATACGATCTTGGATCGTTGTTACATCAATTCCATTGAGTCCAAAGAGCCTATTACATGAAATTTTCATATTTAATTTGTAAAAATCAGACTTCATTTCCATTTTGAGACTCAATTATTTAAATTAAAGTTGGCTGAGCACCAAAGGGTTGCAATCGCGTCGCGTTATTCGTGATCGTATAGGACAGGATCAATGTGCATCGGGATTGTGGAGTTGAGGGCCGCAGTCGCGGTAGGTAAGACAGCCAAGGGTCGCAATCTCTTGGCCTGCTCTACCATCGCGTGACCGCATGAAACACCTATATAAAGACTTTTCCTTGTTTTCTTACTGAGTTTTGCTTATTTCTCGTAAAACTATCTCAACTCTAGAGCTTAAATTAGTACAGATTAAGGGTCTAATTGAGGTTTTGATCTGCCGAATTGTGTTCTTATGATCCTATGATTATTTATACCGGATAATTATTTGCTTCTTCTTTAATTGTAAAGTTTTCTCTATTATATAAACATCTTGGGCTTCATTATTCATTCTCTGCCGTTAGTTTGAGTGTAATTTTATATCATATGATCTATGAGTTGTGCTTTATGTATTAGTATAAATATTCTATTTTTTCGACCTGTGAGGGTTTATGAACCTGTTTTTATTTTGAATTTTGATCCACTATTTTGTGTAGAAATATGGGTCTTTTCTTATTTGACTTAGCATGTGGGTTATATTTTTGATAGCTTCACATGACTTTAATCCTAGTTCTTGCTTCATATGTTATCACTGGAATCCAGGTAGGCTGCGACTTACTTTTTTAAAATTGGGTATTTAGCCATTGTATAAACTTTGTAAATTGCAAGCTCGGTGCTGGGTTACTAGATTAGAGCCTCATACAATTGATGTATTGTTCTACAACCTATCTTGTTAGCCTTTTCACTTATGTATATGCCCTGGGCTACAAGGCCCTTTGCATATCTTATGTTGTCTCTAGAATGTAGTTGAGGTTGGGGAGCAGATTATACTAGTGGTTAGAGCATAGTAGTTATCCCGTAGAATTAGTGAGTGCTTTAGAGCCAATCAAGATTGTTGGTTGTTCTGTGGTGCGAGCATGCATTGATGTTTAAAAGGTAATTGGGAATTTGATATTATGATAATCACAAAGTGATTTCGTATCTACTATATTTATATTTTCCATGATTGTTTCATGAGTAGTATGGAGCTATTTTTTCACATAATTGGATTCTATTATCTCACCATCAGTGTGGTCTATCAATTTTGTTGACATGGCAACATTTGGGTTTTACTGAGATTTGGATTCTCCTGCATGGCTGGACTTGAGTTTTCTATAGAGATATGATATACGTTCTAAGCCTGGGTTTTGGCATTTTTCACTGATAACTATCCACTAGTTGTCTTTTATGAAGATTTTGTACGTGGGATTAAATCCCTCCATGGACCTCCATCCTGGGTATCTGTACCTGACGTACTAGTTGTGTAAATGGGCTGGGGGAGGGGTGTACATAAGGAGGAGTGGTACGAGGGGAATCCTTCCATGGTTCCCTTCGTCCCAAGTCATACTCGAGAGAGTGTGTGCGGGCATATTTACTTTTCTACACCCCTTTTACGTTGCATTCTTCGTGCTTGTTGTACTCTTAAGGCTAGTGGGGGGAGTTCCATTGGGTTACTTATATACTGGTGTTTTGTTTCTAGTTAGGCCTATGGTGCTTACTTTCCCTGCTTTACTTGCAATTTGATTATTTCAATACTTTTCGGGCATTCTTTCTTGTTGATCTTCCTTATAGTGGTTACATAGTAGCTCTAGGTATGTTTCGTGTTGTTCGTGGTTTGTTTGAGGCTTAGGAAATTGTGTTTGCACACTGATAGCTAACCTCTTACCATACTTACTAGTTACTAGTGCTGTCACCCATTTATTTTTATTCATGTTGTGCTATTGCACAATTTGCTTATGATTACTCTTTACCTTGGTTATGCATACTTTTTCCAGATTGGCCTATGATGCCTACTGTGTACCCATTATTTTTGATACTCATGCTATACTTGTG
>JBDJHY010137796.1:0-13310 GCA_039654485.1 Withania somnifera
TACAAACTTTAATGGCTCAACATGTTGGATGAAATGAAGGTAAACGAGCAAATTATACCTAAATCCCAAACTAATTGGTGTTGCCTAATTGAATTATGTATATCTATTTTGCTTTTTTGGGCCTATTTCATACTACTGCTTGGAGATGATAAGTCTTTGAAGACAATTAGAGATTCTGTAAGTCTCTGACTTATCCCTATCCGGACATAATGTAGCAACAACTAACTTTTAATTTCCACCAATTTGTATTGTTCTTAACCAAGTATCCGGTGATAATAAGTTGTACATTGCACCCATTTATTAGTTCACGCAATGCAGTTTAGATGCCCGAAATGCTCCCAGGGACTGACCACAACTAGCCCAAAGTTGTGGTGACAAGAAAAAAGAAAGAGGAAGTGCTGCTTTTAAGTTTCAAAATGGTCAAAAAATTGTTGGCCACAGAACCACCAGACACATTTACCCCAAATAGTTACCTCTCTTTCAGTTCTACGTTTTTTTTTCAGATAAGAAACATAGGTTGTACACAAGCCAAGTGTTTAAATTTTTAACATATAAGTTATAGAACTGCCATTATTAATACAGTACCTGTTCTTGATCTGACTAGAGTTGTCCATTCATCAATGACCTACACATCAAGAAAAAAGAAAAGTTGGGGGAGAGAGCAAGAGATAGTGAGTGAGAGCAAGAGAGTCGTAACACCAAGAAAAGAGGTAGGTGGAACTATAGCAGGGCAAATTGCCAACACAGCAACCACTTCAATGCCATGGAAACCAAATCAGGAATTCTTGCCCTTCAGAATAGATTTTGGTTGCTTGCTGGCAAATGGTGCAGAATCTTTAGACACCATTTGGAAAGTTTTGCAACCTTGCCATAGACTAGATGAAGTCAATAAAATAGCAGTAATAGCGGAGTAAAACTTAGGAACTGATAGGTAAAGAAGGATGTGAGATGAAAATTATTTTTCATGTTAGAAACTTACAAGACATAGCTTGGAGAAAATTGTAATATATTATACACATTATAACTCAAGCATGCAATCGTTCCAGGTATAATGGTTAAGGTTGGGCGCGAGAGTAATGGCTTAACACTCAATCATATATTTCGGAACAACATTATCCTGTAGGATTATGCTGCAAAATCAACTTATCTAGTTGAAACTAGCATATGATGGATCATCAGAATCATTGATGACAGGAACACCTGCAGATAATTGCACTTTAGCAACAACGTCCTGTTCCTGACTAAGATTGCCCGAGCTTTATCAATCAAATCATGTTTTCAATGTAACCAGCATAAAAGCTTTTAAATCCCATCACAGCACTGTAAAACAACATATATAATTAAGAATGAGGTGATTGGACACTTCTTTGCTACTAATAACCTGAAAGTCTTGGTCCCAACTGTAGCAACTTGTAAAGTATAGAAAAGCTATATGTATACTTATATACAGATTCTGTGATTTTGTGGAACTAATCCATGGGAAGAGGATATTCCAATCAAATGGTAGAGGATAACAAAATTCATAGGCTGCAAACAAAACAAAGTACACTTAATTTTCTTTTTGATCTTTGAACTGCATTTTTTCGCTTGTTCGTGTATTCCATCATTAAGGCACTCAACTTCTGTGGCAAGAGTTCTCATGTGAAGATTATTTGATGTAGACAAAAGTATCAGCAACTCAATACTACAGATTCAGTGGTAAGGTTCCTACTACATATTCAACACAGCCTTCAGTTTGTCCGAAGGGCTAAACTTTAGCATCATATGAAATCTTCAAACAGTTTGACCAGGTTTTGTGAATTTGTTTCTCCATGAATATCCTTACGCTTTCTCATTGTCCCACACTTAACAGAAGTCATTGAGCTTGACATCATCTTGGTCAAATTCTTCATAGACCCAGTATTTTGAAAACGTAGTACTTGACACTACATCATCATAGTAGTGACATTTCCCCAATGATAACAGATTAATGATAAATAAACATGCATATGCATTTAAAAGCAGTTTAACTCACATAGTCTGGTACCAACAACATGTCACACATCTCTATTTCTCTTTTTATTTTGCTTTTTTAAAGGGTAAACATCATAAAGTGACTTGCTCAGCTCAATATCGACTTCAAATACAGAGTCAATGGTAATCGTTACCTATTCGCTTACTGGAACCTCATATAATGTCCCATCAACAATAATCATGTTTCAATGGATTCTACTATTAATATTTAAGTGATCTTGGAGTATAATCGAACAAAACTAGTTCGCCATACACAACCAGTTGAGCAAGATTGAAAAATTTGGACTGTAGCTGACTTGATGCATGGATTCAAAGTAGTATAAACTTTTACCAGATTATACAGCTTCCAATATCACATTCCCGATGTCCGAACTACAACACAAACAAGTTTTGACTTTTGAAAGACAATAGAACGCGGATTGAATTAATTAGAAAATAGAAAAAGAGGGCAGCAATTACCATGTCTATAACCAGAATTCAGCTATTCACAAGGAACTCAAGAAATTATGTCCAGACATGTTGACTTCAGCGTAGCTCGCTAGAAAGTCATCCGAAAACTTCTTTTTGACTAAAGAACCATGAAAAAGCTTTGGATACTTTGACAAACTGGGGAGGAAGAGAAAGAATCCAGTCTAATATTGGACAAGAAAAGAAGATTACAGCAACAAAATAGGAGATGGAGTCTTTTCATATTTGATTTTAACAAAACAAAGTCCTCCTTATTTCCATCTCATATCTAATCTATGTTATTCTAATTCTTTACATCAAAAAATAAAGACAACTAGCAGTCTCGATTCTGAATACTATGTTAGCTCATTTATGGGTATTAGGTATTTGTCTGATAAGTATACAGTGCATTTCAGTGTTGTACTTTAGCTAACTTTTAGTTTAGTGAAGACCATGCATGAAGTATCTCTACCCATGCCACTCTGCAACACCAATATGTCAAGGCAAAGAAAGGATCCGTTTATCATAGTTTCAGCAGAATGAGTCTTGAAACTTCCTGTTTTTTCTCTTTCTCAATTAGCATCATTGTTGAAGTTTTACACTGGTGTTTCCTTATGACATATTTCCTCTCCCTGGCTTTACCAACTATTCAAATGCAGGCCAACACATAGGCTAAAAATTTAATCTTATGACTCTGCCTTGTTCCTCACAGATATGGCATGATTCAAGCAACCTGGTTCACTTCTTCCTACATTTACGTATTAACTTTATCTAAGTGCAGAAATTCAGATAATATTGAGGTTCCAAAGCAGAAAAGAAAAATACACTGACAGAATATTATACGTACATATGTTAATTTGTCTTGAAACACAAATTATTGAGTATTAAAAACACGAAATCCAAATAGAACAAACACAACAACAACAACAATAACATACCCAGTGTAATCCCATAAGCGGGGTAGAGTTATGAGAGAATATAGCATATGCAGACCTTACCCGTGAGGTAGAGAGGTGTCTGGAAGACCCCTGGCTCGAGTAACACACATCAAAATAGTTAAAAGAACGAAAGTAAAGAGGACTTACAAATAAAAGGGAAAGCATAACATAACATAACATAACATAATATTTATAAAACAATGGAAAAGGGATAAAATTGCCCTCCAACTATTGAATTTGAACCACCCTCCGTTTCATTTGGGTATCAAAAATACCCTCACTGTTACCCGAGGAGACCATAAATACCCTCCAACCTAACAACCATTAAATTTTAATGACATGGCACATACGTGACAATCCAACTAGGCAAAAAAGCTCCACCTTCGCCATCCAACTAGATAATCCCCTTCTGACCTCATCTCATTCAATGAGGAGGCCGCTGAGGATGATGAGTAGTGACGATTGATACCCAGGCCATTCTTAAGAAAGATAGTTTCAAGTCTCTTGGGTCTATGACTCAAAGGAATGGAGAGATTGATGAGAATGTCACTCACCGTATTGGTGTAGCGGGGATGAAATTGAGGCTTGCTTCTGGAGTCCTGGACAATAAAAAGGTGTTTCTTAAGCTTAAAGACAAGTTCTATAGAGTAGCGGTTAGACCGGCTATGTTGTATGGAGCAGAGTGTTGGCCAATCAAGAATTCTCACATCCAAAGGATGAGGATGTTGTGTTGGATGTGTGGGCGTATTAGGAGTGATACGATAAGGAACGAGGTTTAAAGTTAACGTAAGGGTGATTTTGGTGGAGGATAAGATGTAGGAAGCGAGGTTGAGACAGTTTTGGCATGTGTTCAGGAGGAGCCCGGATGCCCCAGTGCGAAGATGTGAAAGATTTAGCTATGGATGGTCTCAGGCGAGGAAGGGGTTGACCGAAGAAGTATTTGAGGGAAGTGATTAGACATGATATGGAGCAGTTGCAGCTTACCGATGACATGACTCTATATAAGAAGATGTGGTGGACGCGTATTACAGTTGTTTGTTAGTAGGTTGGAATCCGTGCTTGTTAGTAAGTAGGTTTGCTTTGTTTTGTCTTCCGTATTAAGAGTTAGATTGCTTAATTGTAGTGGTAGGTTCGAGCAGCTTGTTTATAGTATTCTTTGTGGTAGCATTACTTCTGATATTATCCTGTTTCACTTCCCATTATTCTATGTTCTTTTGTTATATATATATATATATAGTCGAGTCTTTCGAAAACCACTTCTCTAACTCATCCCGAAAGTAGTGGTATGTATTGCGTACACTCTAACTTCCCAAACCCCATCTTATGAAAATATACTGAATATGTTATTGTTGTTAGAAAACACACGTAAGTCCCTCTCCCTTATTACTTGTATTGCTAGACAATTAATTTTGAAACACCTACTATTTTTTCCATTTCTTCTTTTGAAAAGTAATATATAGTTACCACCAAAGGTTTAGTGGGATGGTTGTTCGATTTTTTATTTTTGGTAGTAGGGTAGGAACTTCGGACTCAATAAATAAATAATATAAATAATTATTTAAGATTAAGAAAGAGAAGAGTGCCGGCATTAAATTTTGAAAAATCAAAAAATCGTTTTAAGAAAATAATTTTGAAAATATTTTATTTGAAAAATCAAAGTTTAGGTAAGGGTTCAAATTATTCCGAAAGGAAGACGTTAGGCATCGTTCAGAATCCACAACTGTGCTTCCCGTCTGAAACTATTTTTTCAATTGAGGAGAAAATAAATATCACATAAACAAGTAAAATGAAGATAACGTATGTGCGAAAAATAAAATAAAATAAAGCAATAATCAAAATGGCCTAAAATTTGTCGATCGTGAACAAAATCAATAAATACAGATAAAAAAATTAAAAGAGGTTCGAATTTCCTCTTCGAATCTCTTTTTCAGAATGTAACTTCGTATACCTGTAAAAACACATAGTAAAAGTATTAGTGATGAATAAATACTAAACAAAATGAATAAATAAAATAATAACTAAAATTAAAATTCGTCTTTATACATATGAGGCCTTGAAAATTGATGATAATTTCTTCATCGGCCAAGATAACAATTAACAGTTGATATAAATAAATGTAACTTGAGAAACTGTGAATTAATTTTAACTAAAAAAATATAAAAAATACAATTTAAAAATAACATGATTTAACTTTAAATTGAAAAAAAAATATAACTTGACAATAGGTGAATTGACTTTAACTTGTAAATATAAATAAATGTAACTTGAAAAATAATAAATTAAAATATAAATAAATGTAACTTGAAAAATAATGAAATAACTTAAACTTGAAAAATGTAAACAAATGTAACTTAAAAAATAACGTGATTTAACTTTAACTTGAAAAAAATATAAAAATGTAACTTGAAAAGATATGAATTAACTTTAACTTGAAAAATGTAAACAAATGTAATTTTAAAAATAATGAATTAACTTAAATTTGAAAAAATATAAACAAATGTAACTTGAAAAATAATGAATTAACTTAAATGTAAAAAATGTAAACAAATGAAACTTAAAAAATAATGAATTAACTTAAACTTAGAAAAAATATAAACAAATGTAACTTGGATCCAAGAGAGCAACAAGGAGATCAAGGTGGTCATGGAAGTCAGACACGGGCCTTAATTTCATGAAAGTATCACTTTTTAGATTCAAAGGTGAGAGTGATCTCGAGGTTTACCTCAATTGGGAGCTCTAACGTGAGAGGCTTTTCCAAACAAATGAGCTTACAAAATTAAAATGGGACTTCTCAGTGAATTCAAATGAACCAGACTCAAGTGTGAATATCGGACACTGAGGGAAGGGAAAAAAAAAAGTAATAACAGGTTCAAAGCAACTTGAAATTGCCAATTCAGCGAGAACGAAATTGTATTGGCACTATGACTACATAGACGAAGCAAAAACTTTTATTAGGGCATAAATAAGCTCAATATAAACTAGCTTTCCTTGTATAATCAGGGACACTATCATCTCAACTCTAACTTTTACCCCTCAATTACTGAACCACCTTCTCTTAACAACGAGAATTATGAAAGAAGAAACAATCTAGAACAACGTATATGACACTTTTATTCCCAGAACAAGAAGTGCAAAGTAATTTTGCCAAGACAGGACAAAGGTCCTTTATCAAGATCACATAACAAACTTATCACATGGGAGTAGTGAACTAAGATGTAATACCAAGGACCTTGGGTATGCTATCCCCACACATATAATTGCCTCAGATTGCTGAAAGTCCGAGAGTCTGGCTTCACATTTTGTTTGAGAACCTTTAGTGTCTTTCTGCCAGAATGTTCAACAAAAAAGTAATAAGCACCACACAACCGTTATCACATCTGTAGATAGGGAAATTCAAACGATAACATTTGAAAATACAAGTACTAAGAAGTATTTTTATTGAAGGTTTTTAAATTTAATGAAAACTTTTAACCAAAAATTCTCCTGGCTTTTATACAATGTAATATATGGTGTATTAACATAATTAATCAATTCAATCAACAACATGTACATGTAACATATTCACCTAGTGATTTAGCCTCCACTAGGATTTGATCCTGAGACCACTTAATTCTCCTCCACCTCGTTGACCACTTAGCCATACTCTTGGACGCTTGCCATCACATAGATATATCGACTACATGATTTATGTTAGTATAAAAACGCTAAAGACAATAATAATTAACTGATACTAACAAATTCTAGATTCTCTCTAAGTAATAAACGGTTGTAAGAGGAAATCTAATACCATGTATCTAAAATATGAAATAACGAATAATTAACATGGAATTACTCCTATAATAATGAAAAAACAATTTTTTCTGATTTTTAAATAAAAAATGCAAACATTACTTAAAATTAAATCAATGACACAATAAGTATAATTAACTAAACAAGTAGTATTATAAATAGCATTTCTGTGCATTTCCGTGTATGTATGTCTGCACATACTACTGATATGTGCATTTCCGTGTATGTATGTCTGCACATACTACTGATGAGGTTACAACTGTTAGGTTTGATTATGTATAGTTAAGCCTGATTTTCAGCCTATAAATTTGCACCCAAAATCAAAATTCTCCATATCTATACACAACAATATAGTCCCTGGGTCCCAATTCCCAAATTATATGTCATCTTTACTTTTTTAAAAAAAAATTGGACCCTGATATTTATCATTTTACAAAAAAATAAAATATAAATGAACATTTTCTTCCTATTTTACCATTAATCATTAATATATGTTACAAATTAATTTGGTACAAAAATATATATATATATATATATATTAAAATAATTAACAAATTTATTATATACAACTTCAAAATATATAATTTCACTATATATATAAACTACCTATATATACAACTAAAATTCAACTAAAATTCATAAATACAAGTGCTACCCAAAATCATCTCCCTATGTTCTTCTCTTCCTTCTGTTACCAATCTATGATCACACTTTTCATTTCACCCTACTGTGCAGGTTTGCATATCCAATCGGCGAAGACCAAGAAAAAGCAAAAGGTGAACAAAAAAGGCAAAGGGAGGGACTGGATTATGAGGAAGAAAGAACAGATGAGAAGAAAGGGGGACGCGGTTCCTCCAGATAGCAAACACCACATTCCGGCAAAACATAACACCAGCAACCTCACCACTGCTTCAACCCGTAACGGTCAAACCCACATAGGAAAATCTCCTCTTACCCAACCTCACCAACTGCTCAACCACCCCTAATCCTAACAACCTTCACGTCAGAAAACTCTTCTCCGTCCCTTCTCTTTCTTAGCATCGAAATCATCAATTAATATTTTTCAATTGGAAATTAAAATAGAGATGATGATGGAAACACTAAAATAAAATTGAAATGGAGGGTAAAATAAGAGAATCCCTTTCTTTGAACAGCCTCGATCGGTAAACCTTCAACCGACAACTCCAAATTTCTCTATTCCGAATTAAAAAAAAAATTGAGAAACAGGGGTCTTCCCCATGGTGATATTATTGTGAGTATTATGAAGGAAAAATATTTTCTATCCTTTGTGAGAAGTGGATATCAGGAGCATATGGAAAAAAGTGAAAAATGGATCCATTCTCTAGAAATTGGTGAATGACGGGTTCTATTTTTAGAACATGTTTTATGAATATTAATTATGTGCTTAAATTTATCATGTTATATAACTTTATTTATTTATATATATTTAGTGGATTTACTTAAATATATACAAATTTAAATTAAAATTATCTAATTTCAATAAGAAAGTGAGAATGTATTTAGTACTATACAAATCAACTAGATCAACATAATAAGAAATTTTATGTATCTATCAATTTTTTGAGATGTATTAATTATTAAATATCATTAAAATTGATACTTATATTCAATTTTGAGATACATGATTATTTCGATAAAAAATTACTGAAAATTCATCTGCGACCATCTTCAACCTTCTTCTTCAACCGAAATAAAAAAAAAACCCAATTGACAACCCTTTAAACCCAATTGAAAATGATACTTGTAAACTTAATAAACCAATATTATTCTCTTTTTTATATGCAAAAATGAGACATAAAATTAAAGATATTTCCATAAAACGTATAAAGCAAACTCTCCTAGAATAAAAAAAATAAAAAATAGAAAGATGTCAAAACCTTCCATAAAATTACAGTAGCTCATCTCTTCACAGTCACATTTTCATTTTTTGATTTTTTTTTTTTTTTTTTTTTTCATTTTTTGATTTCTCTTTCCCATTGTTTGTTCTGTCTTTTCAACTTATTGCATGTGGTGAGATAAGGTTGCCGTGACAGAGAAGTCACAAAAGGTGGAGATCGGTAGGTGCGGGACTAGTGTGTGTTGATGGTGCGAAATGGAAAGTAAGTATGATAAGAGAATTTGAATAGTTATATGAATTTTTTTAATTTAATCAAATTTCTTACTCCTGTTTGCCATCCATTGTGCCCAATATTGACCAGCTCATAATGCCTATATGTTCAAGAAAAGTTCCAACTCCTAAGTGGCATTAAAAGAATAAATAAATAAAAACTAATTCCAAGTGGTGTCTTAAACAAGTGTTTAGGCTTATATTTTAAATATTTTTTTTATTTTATTTGAAATTTATAGAGTTGTAGTTTAAAATGAAGTTATGTTTGATATTACGTTTTGTAAAAAATATTTGAAATAATTTTTATGTCTTAATATAATTAAATATAACTTCAAAAGTGAAAAGTGAGTTAAAAAAAATTATATTTGTTTTTCAAGTTTGAAACATAATTTCAAGATGAGTTTATAATTTTCATAGCCAAAAAATAATATTCAAATAAAGTGAAATAATTTTTAAGAAATTAATATTTTTTATGACAAAACAAAATATTAATAACCATAACTTATTCAACTATTTGAGATCAGAGTCGCAATGGTCATGTATTACTTTGACGTGAGATTCCGATTTTATAAAAATATCTATCTCCTATCTTATCCCCTTTTATTCTCAGCTCCATACCCACTATTAAAAAATCTATAGAACTCCAAGTGCAAGAACATCCAATTAATCTCTTTCACGTTATTTACAGAAATGACTAAATAACTTAAATTAGATAACCAGATATTAATAGTGATATACAACTAATTCAAGTCCTAAAATGATAAATTTGCGAAACAAAATGAGCACAAGAAAATAGTGAACCACAAAACTTTGAACGGTAATTGAACGTTTACAATGACCGTTAGGCCTAGGGTGATTTCGACACCAGAAGTTGGTCAAAATCAATACAATGTATGTGCAAACTTCTAAATATGGTCAAATGGACATGGACTACCAAAACTAATGCCTAATCAAATGACAACCTGCGATACAATAATCATCAAGTTGTTCATCACTTTCACAAAAGTGATTGGTCATGAAAAAAATGACTATTGTGGCTGCATGCCTTGCAAGCTAACACCAATTTGGAAACATTCAATTTTCTAGTATTCCAAATGTTATTCCCACTTCTTTCCTTGCTCTCAAATATTTTTTAGTAAATGCATGGGGCCGAACGAGAAATAAGAAAGAGAAAGACCCTTAACGAATTTTGAGTCGTGCACAAGCTAGGTATAGGGTGTGTTTGGTTAGGAAAGAATATGTTTTATGGGGAAAATATCTTCTTAGAAATAAGTGATTTCCTTATTTATATTTTGCTGTTTGGTTAGCAAAAGGAAAATATTATTTCAAAAGCATTTAAATGTGATTCAGACAAATCCTATGAAACTAGACTTGAAGCCTCACTTTTCAAGATAGACCCGTATCCCTATTACTGACCCCGATCCTAGTATCGACCCAATCCTTATACTTAACCTCGATCCCTTCTCAAAACTTGACCCTTGACCTGACCTTGGTCTAACCCTAACATAGGATCTGACAATTGACCCTAGCCACGACCTTAGGGATGGAAATTCTGGTCCATAGTTGAGGATAGGTCATCAAGATTGGGGTCGAAAGTCGAGTTTGGGTCAGGTTTAAAAGTTGAGTCTTGGGTCAGGATTGAGAATTAGGTCCCCACCTCAATCCTAGACCTAACTGATAACCCTAATCATAACCCATATCCCAAGTAAGAGTTGGGTCCTAGGTTTGGGTCAAGTTTAGGATTGGAGAGCTAAAAGTTAGGTTTTTACTCTATGCCCCGACCTTAACCCTAGAACCAACTCCCTACTACGACATGGCACCATACTTGTGATATCGATTTTGACCCTGACTTAAAACATGACTTTACACCTTGACCCTAACCCTTTCTTAAGACCGCACTTCTAAATATGATCCTAGATTTGACTTTTGATCCCATCCTAACCTCAACACCGAGCAAGGAATCTATGATCAACCATAATCTTGATCTTGACCTAGACCTGAGACAAAAAACTTAATCCTAATCCCAACCTATCAAGCAATTCTTGAACTAGAATGAATACTCGACTCCCGATACCAACGTATTATCCAACTCCAACTATGATAGGGTCCTAACTCTCAACTCCTGACCTTGACCCTTACTCAAAACTTAACTACCTACCTTGATGTAACACCCTAAAAAATACCCCAAGCTCATGTCTGGACTTACCTAAGAATCTTAGCTAAAATTTCAAAATTTATAAGTTGACGGAGAGATCCACGGACCCTCCACCAAGTCGATGACCCGTGTAATAAGTCATAGAGTGATTTGCAAGTTAGAAGCCTTTTTGTCAACCCAAATAACGGTTGATAGGATTGACCGTCAACTCAGTCAATGACCTACCAAGTCAGTTATGGAAAGGAGTTGACAAGAGACTTAAAGCTCTGTCTCCAAGGTCGACGGGCCGTCATCTCGTAAGTCAATATTAAACAATGATCATATAGATTTTGTAAAAAAATCATGGACCAGCCGGCAGTCCATCATTATAGATAGGATCTGTCAATCTTATAGTCAACTTCTAATTTTTAATTTTAACTTCGTTTAACCCAGGGGTGAAATAGTCAATGCAATGTCATTTCAAGCCGGGGTTAAAGTACCCAGTCATTTCTTTTCCTCATTCACTCTATATCTCATACATTTATACAAAAGACAAGCATTCATTCTTTAAACCTAAGGTTCATCTTAAAGCTTAAGAACTTTAAAGTTCTACCGAAAAATTCGCTCTAAAGGCTTCAAAACCAGGTACATGAGACTTTAACAAGGGTTATCTTTCACCCTTGTTCCCCAAACATTAGTATTTCACTGTAGTTTATGAACTAGTAAGTTAGAGTTTATCCCAATCAAATGATACATTTTTGAATTTAGTATAATTCATATTAAAATTGCATATTCCATGACTTTATATGTTTTTATGAGTTTTCTTGTTTTTATATTTTAACACATATCTCTATGAATTAATAGCTATTATCACAATACTACATACTTTATGCTTTTATGAATAAATTGAGTTAGTATTCAATATGTATGATTTTACTGGCTTTACAAAGGTTTAAGACTAATTCAGAGATATTTAGAATATGTATCCAAAATTACGAATTTCAAACTTACAAATAATACATGACTATTAATTTTAATTTTCATATAAAATAAATCATGTTTTAATAGTCATCCAGTTTTGTAATAGTTTTGTTTGAAAGGTTGAATTCAGTCTCTTATTGTATTTTACCTTGTAGTTCAGTTAATTGATGATTTCAACTTATTTCATGATAGACCTGAATGTTTTCTTTAGTATATTCAGTTCGGTTACATGTTAAACTAAGTTGCATGTTCAGTTCAGTTATATGTTCAGTTCATTACATGCTTATTAATGCCTTGCATCACATTTTTACATACTTAGTACATTTCAAGTATTGACCCATACCTTCTTGAACTGTATTGTCTTATAATAAAGATCCAGTTATCCATCCCCACGCTCGCGGCTGACTCAGATTCTTGCTTTCCAGTAATATAGTGGTGAATCCTCATACTTGAAGGACTAGAGATTTTCCAGACTTATTTCTTTTACTTTATTTCAATTTCTAGTACTTGTTATGGGTTTGTTGGAGACTTGTCCCAACAATTCATTTCTTCGGTAGGATTTTAGACATAAGTGTGGTAGTTGTTAGACATGTTATATTCTTAATATTAAATTTTAATAATATCATATTAGTTGATTTTGGTTATTTACGTCTAATAATTGTTTTCTCACAACTATTATGCCATACTTAGTCATTTCCAGATCCAAGGGTAACACTTGGGGCCACTGTCACGATCCGATTTCTCGGATCATGATGGCACCTACTATACCACCAGTAGGAGAACCAAACCCCATAGTCCATAGTCGAAGTGGAGGACTACTGAAATTCATGCGGAATAATATGAAAAGAAGAAGTAAAGAAGTAAGGAATTAACAGAATAT
>JBDJHY010137804.1:0-13309 GCA_039654485.1 Withania somnifera
CTTCGCCAATAGCAATCTGAAATCATCAATCTGGTAGTATCACCTATGGTCCACAATATCATCATCAACCTCTATGTGTCAAAGCTGTACTCACTGCCGTATCGAAGACAGTCTCAAGTCCCAGCGCTGTACTCACTGCCGAAAGAAACCAGACTCAAGTTCCAGCATTTAGTAATAAAAACATGTATGTGATTAAATCCCGATGCCAAGGATGATCCCTGGACTAAAACAGAAAAAGTAGTGTAACCGGGTGCTCAATACTATGTTGAGGCTAAATCAGTGAAATCATTACTTACATGTACAATCCCTAAGTAGTCTTTCTTCCTTATCACTTAACCTTATGCGTTTATCCTAAAATAGAGATGACCTTGGGTTCTGTGATTCTTTCATACTCTATGGTGACACTCACTATTATAAGATAGAGCTATTATAATTTCTCATGATCTTATATCAAGATAACATTAGATCCTCTTCCTAAAAATATCCATCTTCTTATAAAGGGACGAAGGATTAATAGAAAATAGGTCTGGAAATAGGGTGAGTGAAAAACCTTAGAAGGTGTTGTTTCAACTTCGGAGTATGTTGGCCCTTAATAAGATATTGGGTCGGTAGTAGAAGTTCCTAATTTGCTTGAACCCCAAGATGCTTTTAAGTGGGATAACAAGGGAACAACAATTTTCCCATCTTGTGCCACCACTATTCCACCTAGGCCTTCTCCCAAATGATCAACTAAATGGATAGAGTTGTGTGTCCTCAGAGGGATAGAACTCAACCAACCTATAAAGATCCATGCTTCCAAAAGATGGTACCCTAGCTTTCCCTTTTAGAGTCTTTACAATACTATAAAGTGTTTCTCCATCCCAGAACTAAGATTTTGTACATTATAGTACCACTGCGCCGATGATTCCTAATAAGGTAAGTCTCACCCCACAGCCTGTGGTGGTATCCAATTACTTGAATTCCATTACATCACCGAAAGACGTTTGTAATGATTGTTTGATAAATGGTACCTCCTCTTATATTGTGACAAAGAATCCCTTTACCTCTTCCTAGTTCCTTTCTTAATGACACTACTGACCAGTTTAGTGTCTTTGTAGGAATGTATCCCACTGCCAAAGGGTATTTAGTAATTGATGACGAAAAAATGAGATTTTGGTGAGGCTTACTAAACTCGATACACCCAAGAAATTTTGCAAAACTAGAATACTTTTATTAAGGTCTATAGTACCTCGGAGCAAAGCATTAAGTAGGTAGTATGGGCCCTTCAACTTCTAGCTATGTGTTGTACAACTCTTGCTTAGTGAATGAAGGGATTGTGGATACTTTAGTGTTTGAGATTAAGGTGATCAAGATGTATTTAAACACAGTCCAAAGTGATAGGGATGACTATCAGAGATACACCATGCTTCGAGTTGAGGAGATGATAAATACCCATTGTGAGATCCTTTACATAGCTGTCCTGATAAAATGAGCTTCTCGAGATGAAAGAGGGAATTCCTTCTATATGCATGGGTTCTCGGTATGACAGAGTGTTGTGGCTCATTTAGCCTTAAAAGGTAAGAGATTAATGTTCGTAATATTATTTAAAGTAATTTTAATGTTAATTTTTTAGGGTTAGAGTTAAAATGAGGAGTACAAAGATTGAAGGAGGAAAAAAAAAAAGAAAAACATTCAAGGAAAACCAATGAAAAAATAAAAGGCATCACATGACTTCTTTGGTGCATCGGTTGACTAGTTTTTTTGCATCTCCAAACTAATCGGTGGATCACCGAAGTAACATAAGCATCACAAAAGTTACCAGAGTTTAAGGTTGGTTGTTGTAAGTTTTGGAGATGCAAAAAGTTAGTTCGACGGGTCTCTAAAGAGTTTGGCAATGGTGATGCTCAATTGCCGAAGTCAGTAGAATCACTCAACTCTTGAAGGCACTTGAGCAATGCAAAGGGAAACTTTGATGCATTATCTAAAAGTTTTTCGAGCTAGCTTTAGCTCACCAAACTTTCTCTATGGAATTTTTACATTATTTTTCTCCTTTTTACTTCAAGTATAAATTTTTTCAA
The DNA here is from genome assembly GCA_039654485.1 of Withania somnifera. Lineage (NCBI taxonomy): Eukaryota > Viridiplantae > Streptophyta > Magnoliopsida > Solanales > Solanaceae > Withania > Withania somnifera. Next base: position 2,058 of record JBDJHY010137804.1, read on the forward strand.
GATTTTAAACCTTATATTTGCCTACTTTAGGGACTAGTTCAAGTATTAGTCAAATTTTTAGTTAGAATTCATCTTGGATATTTATTTCTAAATTGGGTTTCATCAATTTCTTTGTTGATTATTTAGTTCAATGGAAGAATAAAATAAAGTATTCATAATAATTCCTTCTAACTCCATTATTCTTTGATAAATTCTCTCTTTTAGGGGTATGTTATGAATTGTGATAATTGTATGGGTGTTGATTATTTATTTTTATAATCGATTATTTATTTTAAATTAATCTTATATTTAATATTTTGAATTGTAATTGGAGGTTTATAACTCTAATTATGTGTAGGTTCTTTATCTTTCTTGAAATAAGAAACAAGGATGAAGAATATTAGCATACAATGATTTGATAACCATGATCTAATAGTACTTCTTAGAGATAAGATTGCTAAGTTGAGATAATAGGTAGGTATGTTTAGAACACATGTGATTTTTTGAAAATCCATATGTGAATTTAATGTTAGAACGAGAAAGTTGCATTAATAGTTGTAATCTAATCCTACCCACAATATTAGTCAAATAAAAAAAAAAAGCCACACACCCTTGCACAAGGCATAATTAATAAAAACACACCCTTAAGTAACTCTTTTTCATTAAATACATCTTTTCCAATATCGAGTAGTGCAAAACTAATCTATTCTATTGATAAAAATCAATTACAATAAATTCAAAGTGTCCTGACGAAACTCCCTATATTAATTTTCTCTTATCAATTACTTACATGTATTTTGGTTAATTCTCACACTTAAATGTGAAAACAAATGATTCATTCCCATGGGATCAACGCCCAACCTCTATCTTTGGATAATGATGTTGATAACGATTGTATCCACTTTCTACATGTAATTGAGCATTATATATTTTGTTTCTAGATGTTATTCTTTCACTTTTGTTTAGTGTTCCAATTCACTTATATTGTGTTTGTGTTTAAGTTTACGTTGTTTAGTATTTCATGTAACAACATAAATATAATATAAGTAGTCAATCAACTGACTTAATTAGTTGGGATGGGAAATATGGTGATAAAGATTATAGGTATGAACTCGAAATGAAAAGTATCATTCGCCTCCAACCTTCAAAAGAGAATTCCACGCGACAAGCATCATGTGGAACTTATATCTAATCAAGAGACTCTTTATGGGTAAACCTAATGAAGATTCAGATGCTCATTTTAAGGATTTCTCTGAAGTGTCCAATCCCTTCATCATTGCCAACATAATCCAAGACTTTATGCGAATGAGGCTTTTCCGATTCCCACTTATAGGTGAAGAAACACAATGTCTTAGGGAGTTGCTGAGAGGATCTATCATGTATTGGGAGGAATTTAAAGAAGCTTTTTTTAATCTGTTTTTCCACCATATCAAATGCTTCAACTTCAAGACGAGAACATAAACTTCTGACAAGTTCCAGTGGGTCATTACATGAAACTTTAATTTGATTCAAGAAGGCATTAGTTAAATGTCCTAATCATAAGTTTTTGAATAATATATTTCTAGAAATTTTCTATCAATATTTGGATGTCTTGAGTGAAGATGTGGCAAGAAAGTTAGCTGGAGGATCTATGATGAATCAATCTTTTGGTTTGGCTTCTATATTGCTTGATCAAATGACTAAGACCAAGAGGGCATGGCATACTCGATATTCTAAAGTGGAAAAGATAATTTGTAAGCCTCACAAATTTTACCCATTTTATTTTTCTTTTATAGGATTTAAAAAGCTTCTTAAATGAGTTATGGAAACCCCAAACCTATCACAAATGATTCAGGATGATAATAGGTGTTAAAGAGTAGCCTTTTGACCTTGAAATAGCCCATGCATCACAACTGTATTCACCTGGAATTAGTTTTGATGAAGTGAAATTTTAGAAGCTCACTTCTCCGTTGAAATAGGTTGCATGCACAACCCATTTCAGGGGAATAACATGGCAATGCAGGCTTATTCTCCAAAATGAGTTGTGCGCTTTAGGTCCCAATTCAAAACTTTCTTCCATCTTTTTGTTTCATTTTCTTAAGGAAATATTCATAAATTGATAACTTCTAATACTTAAAACCACATTATTTTAAGCCTCTCTAAAGTTTATATAAAGGCCAAGACTTAGGGAAATATTCCTTAACAAAAAAAAGACAGAAAGATTGTGGTTTTCTCTCAACCTCTCAACCATAGGGTTCTTCTATAAAACATCAAGGACTCCATTCCATCACCAATTATGGTGTATAAAAGGTTTGTAAAAGGCATGTAAAAATTCACCAATGATTTTCTTTCATCCTTGGGTCTAAAACCTCTAATTTTTAATAATTCAATATTTACAAGGTCAGGTCGAATTTTCATTATTGTGAAAAAGCATGTGTAATTAGTTTTCCACCATATTTCATGTTAATTATACATATTCCCAGGTTTTATCTAGTAGTATTTTCATGAATTTTATGCAATTACTCCTAAATTGGTGATTTCAACTAATGTCTGTAGCTTAAACTTAAAGCTCATGATTTAGTAATTTAGAGCCAATTGTATTGATTTTGGATTACTAAAGTTAAGTCCAGTTCACAGAAAAACCAATGTGTTTTATTAGCTTAGAATTTTTCCTGATAGATAGTCTTAGATATAATCACATGATTTAAAACATATAATGTACTAATGTCTAGATGACAAAAACTTTACAGATAGTTAGAATGGCTTACAATGTTTGTTGGGTACTAAAATAGGTCTCACTAATCTTGTGATGAGAAGTCAATTGGTTTTCAATGATGGGAGTAGTATTAGTACTAATAGGATGAGGGTCTTTCACTTTCAAGATTAGGGTGCTACCCCAGTCTCAGAAACTATGTGCCACTATAGGATGGTTTTGCTTAGCAGTGCTCAGACCTAGCTCAGACTTAGTGGTCCATTAGGATATATCAGGCTTTCTACCCTAGGAAGGTATAAGGTCCCCTCCTAGCATAGGGTCTTTTGATTTCTGGTTCTGTAACCAGAGTTGTGTTTTTTATATAGTCTCCCAATGATTTCAATTTTTAGGCAGTCCACAACTTTCATAAACCAAGTGCTTACTAGGTTTACTATGATTTTGTGACTTCAAATCACTTTTTACCTCTAAATTCATGATTAATGAGTTATCTATATTGTTAAACTTTCTCTAACTTCTTATTACTGTTTTAACATTATTTTGTCTCAGCTCAGCCACATATTTAATTAGTGCATGAATATCCTTGTATTCATGTTTTAGCCAGTTTAATCCTTGTTGCATTCCTAGATATTCACTATATTCCACATACCGATGAATAATCTATGCCTCCAACCTTTTACCATATAGGTTCAAACAACAATTTTCACTCTCAAGTTTTAATAGTAGCTCTAGTTTCTCCTTTGGTGAGTCCTCATGATTTGAGGATCAACTTTTGTCCATCTTTAATCTATTCTAGATAGTATTTTAGTTTTTAGCATTTTGAAATCTTTATATCTAGGGAGTTATCTTAGTATCTCTCTTACAATACTTAGTTATGGATTTCATACAGTGTAGACATTAGTCAACTTTAGATGGTTGTCACTTGTTGATTATTTCCATTTATCATACTTACCTCTACCATATATTTTAGTATTGTTAGTGTGTGCCAAATCCAAGGGGATATCTGGTACACCAAGTGGTTCTATATGCCATGTCCCATCTAAGGTGTAGACTTAGGGTGTGAAAAACTTGGTATCAGAGTACTATGTTCAAGTGTTCTATGTTATCTAAAAGCCAACATTAGGAAGTCTTCATTAAGGGTTTAAGCCATACTTATAATGGAGAGTCAACAGAAAGTTTAGGAAAGTTTCCCTTTAGTGATGTCTTATTTCGTACCATGTATTTAAAGTCCAAGAATATATTCTAATTTCTGCTTTATGCATTTCTAATCATGACCCCAGATGTGAACTAATTCGTAGAGCTGTAGGCTATCCTAACTACGATAGAGCCTAGTCTCCTCTAGTTCTAGACCCCCAGTTCTTAAGCCTAATCCATAAAACATTACCACAATTGAGATCAGGAATGCAATCGAGTTAATAGTGTTGGCTTCCAGGTGCATAAGCAAGTGTAGGTGATCTTATAGGTAACGCAGTGGATCTTTCGAACTGGCTATTGAACCCTCATGGACTTGAAATTATGTATTAGTATCACAAATGAATTTTGTAGGAAAATCAAAACATATACAATTGTGTGTCCCAATATATGAGGTTTGATTTTATTCTATTCTAAACTTTTAACCAAGGAAAATTAAATGAGGCTTGGGAAGAAAAAACAAGTATTTTCAATATGGATGAACATTTGTCACGACCCAAAAATTGGAAAGTGATGGCATCTACACCTCACCTATAGAAAAGCCTAATCCCTGACCCAGAGCTAGTAGCGGTGGGCCAGTACCTGTAATACCAAAGAAAACCCCAAAAGGAAGGAAGAGACATCTCAACCAAACAACAAAAACACACCTCCTATAACCTGGTGTCATGGCCGATGAACTACTATAAATATATAACCAAAATAGAATACAAGTCTGCATGACTCAAAATATATGTTTACAAAAGCTATGCTAAGTCATAGATAGGACAACTCCAACACAGAAAAAGATCGGGAGTAGCAAGGACGCTTGATGCTCACAGTATATCAAGAACAACACAACTCTAACTGGCTCAATCAAGATCTCACTTCTGACTCATGCCCGGATCTGTACCAAAAGGGTGCAGAAATGTAGCATGAGTACCAACAACAATGGGCACCCAGTAGTCATAGGCATACTGAATAGCTATAAGCATAAACAAGGTAAAAAGTGATCAATACAGAACAAGGTAATTAAAAACTGGTATAATCAATTCACAAATAGTCAAACCACATGCGCGGCGGCATAGGAACCATGGGACCCCCTACTAGTACTAGTAAAGGGAAAATGGAAGTGCGCTCCTGCGCACCAGCTGAAAAGGCCCTTTCCCTTTTTAATAATAATAAATAAGGTAAGCTTTATAGCTCCAACCTAGTCAAGGGGCTTTGATGCCCTTTGTATAGGTTGGGTTGCTGGATACGGGATCCTCGTAGTAGGCTGGACCAAGATCCAGCCGAGAGAGGGTAGTCTTTAGAAACAACAGGTTGGGAAAGCAAGAGAACGCAAGCAAGAAGGATAGGTCAAAAAAAAAAAAAGGCGAGGCAAGTTCTTCGTTCCTCTCCTGTTGGTCGAGTTACTTCCACTTACCTGGATCCCTGTAAAACCATACCCAGGAGAAACTATGAATGGACACTATGAGGTAAATCTCAAAAGTACATTAACAAACGATAACTAGAAAGTGCTGCCTAAGGGGTGCTATAGGATACCCTAATACACATACGTTGTCTTCCTCAGTGACCCATGGCATTGCAGAAACATGTTTATATAAATTGGGTCCCACCAGGACATGAAGAGCATCCATTGCAGATCTATATCCGTATACTTACCCTTCCTCCCCAGTATACCCCTCTACCTAGGCTACACATCACCGCAAGCATCGACATAGCGACTTAGTTCGAAGAGTCTATAGAGGGAATAAATCTCACATACTCTTTCACAAATTCCAAATGATGGCATATCATTAGGCAGGAATACCAAATCCCAACCCGAGCATGTAAATACGCATAGCAGGAGAAACGGGCAAGCCTAGTTTCCCTTAGTCAATCATAATCTCGCTCTTTCAAGTATTTCACCACATTAGAAAAAAGTAATAATCATAGTATCACTAAAATAAGAACGCATACACATTAAGAGTAGATAAGAGACCTACCTCGGATAGGCCTCTAGGCCACCAAACAGCAATTCCGGAGGATGGATTGTAAGCCCTAATCACTTGTATAATCCCCTCCCCAACCTCACTATGGTCCAGAGTTGGCGTATAAATAATACGCATCAAATCTTGTACTCTACCCCCACCATACTACAGTCCAAGTCGGCATGAAACACGCGGGTGGGCTTATGTTGTCCCAAGGTTGAGTATCGAATGATAAAGAAAGTAGAACGGGTATAGGCCAAAGTGTAATAATAACGGGGATCCAGACTAGTATACCTGCCCCGATCTACCAGTGTAAATGATATATCAACATTCAGTCAATAATACAATAAACCTAGCCTACCTGGCTCCCGAAAACAATTCTAAAGTGTGCCTAACGAGTCAAAATATCCATATAAATTCTAAATAATATTGAAACTATTGAAAACATGATCAACGAGTCAAGATGAGTAAAATAAGACCCATATTACTATATAAATAGCAGGGCCAAAGTCCCGACTAAACCGGGTCAAAAACCCTAACAGTTGAAAATCAAGAAGCACATATCAAATCGAAGAGCACAATGTGGGGATCGTGTGGCATGAATTTGGCTCAATGCCACGACTAAAATTAAAGATATGAGCCTCTAAACATTTGTTTACTACAGTAAAACATTGAATCTATAATAAAAAATGAGGAATTACCGGCTCAAAACGCACGATGAACCAAGATACCGAGTATTCACGGAGCAAAACCTCCAAAATTAACCTCAATTAAATTTCAAGGTTTCTTGGTCTCTGCTGTATTTTTATTCCTTTTTGAATGAAGGCTATAAGATTTATTATCCTTAACTACTAGGTATAAAATGTATATATAAAGTAAAGCAAGAGAGAAGGTGTGGCAATGTGTGCTATTCCTTAGTGGAGAGTCTTTATTCCCCCAATTATTAAATAACCGGGTATCGTATAAATTAATATAAAATATTTATAATAATTTAAATATACTAAAATTAATAAAAAATTATTTCTAATAAAACCTACCCCTAAAAATAATAAACCATCAACCTAATTCGGCATGCTAGCACAATAGGAAATATTAATTTGATAAAAATAATTTAATTTAACATTACCGAAAAAAATAATTAGGAGAGTCGTTATAATATCCACTACTAGGAATTTTTGTCCTAGAAAGTCAAATAGATGGAGATACCTCAAGACTCGAACAAGTATGGATAATGGGCCTGCATGTCCCTCTCAGTCTCCCAAGTGGACTCTCGAACTGGACGATGAGCCCAACAAACTCTAACAATTGGACTATCTCTAGATCTGAGCTGTCTCAAATTTCTATCAGTAATAGCCTCATCCTGCTCCACATAAGGTAATCAGTCATCTATTCGTACTGACTCTGAATGAAGCACATATGAGGGATCTGCCATATAACGAAAAGGAGCATTGAAACATAAAACACTAGGTGTACTCTGATAACTCACGGGGTAAGTCCAATTTGTAAGCAACCTCACTAATCTGCTCTGTGATCTCATAAGGCCCATCAAATTGGGGGCTAAGCTTTCCCCTTGGTCGCAACTCATAACACCCTTCATCGGTGAAACTTTCAAGAAAACCATATCCCTAACACCAAACTCAAGCAGCCAATGCCTACTATCTACATAACTCTTTTGTCGACTCTGGGTAGACTATAATTGTCCTGAATAACTCGGACTCTTTTTGTAGCATCACGAATCAAATCAGTGGATTGAGGAAAGATATCAACACTGTTGTACCAATAAATCAGCGAACAACATCGTCTACCATAAAAAGCCTCAAACGGTGCCATTTGGATGCCGGAGTGGTAGCTATTACTATATGAGAACTACGCCAATGAAATATATTGGTCCCAACTACAACCAAAGTCAAACACATAAGCACATAACATATCTTGTAATACCTGAATAGTCCGCTCTAAATGCCCGTCCTTCTGAGGATGGAAGGCAGTAATCAAAGTCACCTCGATACCCATCTCCTACTGTATAGTCCTCCATAAGTGAGATGTGAACTGAGCATCTTGATAGGAAATAATATTATTGGAACTCCATGAAGACGAAGAACCTCTCTAACATACAATACCGTATGATGCCTACATCTATAGATGAGGTAGTCGATAGAAATTGGGATAACTTAGTCAACCGATCAATGATAACCCAAATACAATCGTGGACTGTGGAAGTACGAGGAAGTCCAGATATGAAATCCATAGTAATCATATCCCATTTACATTGGGGGATAAGAATCCTTCAAAGCTCACCACTTTGCTTACAGTGCTCAAACTTTACATGCTGGCATTTTCAAACACCGAGAAACAAACCTTGTGACGCTGGACCTTAAACTGCATCACAAATAATATTGTTTCAGATCTCTGCACATCTTTGCTATGCCTAGTTGTATAGAATATTTTGTTCAATGGGACTCACAAAGAATAGTTTGGATTAGATCTCAAACTCTGGGAACACAAATATGGCTACCCATTTATAAAACAATATCGAATTCTATTGAAGTACTGCCGAACTCACATCTCAATGCTAACTCTCGAATACAAATCTAGGCACGATCCTCATATTGATGTTATTTGATCTGATCGAGCAAATTAAGCCTGGCCTAAATATGTGCAAATACTCCACCGAGAACTGAGATATCCAATCTAACCATCTAATTAGCCAAAGACTGAATGTCTAAGGCTAAGGGCCTCTCTGACACAGACAAAGATGCCAAACTACCCATACTAGATGCTCTTCGACTTAGAGCATCTACTAGAACATTATCTCTACCGAGATAATGCAGGATACTGATATCATAGTCTGTCAAGAGCTTAACCCATTATCTCTACCTCAAATTCAATTCCTTCTGGGTTAATTTATAGTGCAGGCTGTGATGGTCAGAGAAAATCTCACAATGAACCCTGATAAATAATGTCTCCAAATCTTCAGCGCGAAAACTACCGCTGCCAAATCTAAATCGTAGGTGGGATAGTGAAGCTCGTGTACCTTTACATGGCATGATGCATATGCAATAACTCTACCCTGCTGCATTAGAACACATCTCAACCCAATATCGAAAGCATCACAATAAACTGTGATAGGCTGACCCTCGACTGGAAGTAATAATACTGGTGTAGTGGTAAGCAGTTCCTTGAGTCTCAGAAAACTAGACTCACATTCATCAGACCACTAAAAGGGAGACTTCTTATGGGTCAATATAGTCATAGGAGCTTCTATAGAAGAAAAGCCCTACACAAAGCATCTGTAATAGCTAGCTTGACCAATAAAACGATGAACCTCAAAAGGGGTAATAGGTCGTGGCCAATCATGCACTACTGCAATCTTTGTTGGATCAACACTAATACCATCTGTAAATACAACATATCCAAAAAATGCCATAGAATACACACTTTGAGAACTTCGAATAAAGCTTCTCAGTCCTCAAAGTCTGAAGTACAATTCTCAGATGTTGTTGTGTTGTTCTTGACTCTGGGAATAAACAAGGATGTTATCAATAAAAATAATTACAAAGGAGTCAAGATAGTGTTTGAACTCTCTGGTCATAAGATACAATAAAGCCGCATGGGAATTGGTTAGTAGCATGACAAGAAATTCAAAATAGCCATATCGAGTCTGAAATGCAGTCTTTTGAATATCCCTGATCTCAAGTCAATCTTTGAGAACACGGAGGCACGATGCAACTGATCAAATAAGTCATCTATAAGCGATAATGGATATTTATTCTTCACTGTAATCTTATTCAACTGTTGGTAGTCAGTACACATATGCAAGGAACCTTCATTCTTATTTAAAACAAAATAAGAGCACCTTACGGTGAAATACTGGGGCTAAAAAAACCTTTAGAAGCCAGGTCCTGAAGCTGAACACTTTCTCTAATATCTGCTGGAGCCATACAGTACGGTGGAATGGAAATGGACCTAGATCCAGGCTCAAGCTCAATAGAAAAATCAACTATATACTCGAGTGGGAGGCCAAGAAACTCATCAAGAAACACATCAACAAACTCTCGAACCATAGGTACATACTTAGGGGAAGGAGAACTAGCATTTATATTAAAAACTAAAGCTAAATAAGTAGAACAACCACCGGCTAGAGATCTTCTAGCCCGAGTACAAGAAATAACAAGCACCAAAAAATAACTACCAAAACCCCGCAATGAAAATGGTAGTACCCTGAGCACATATATGGTCATGGTTTTGGAAAAGCAATCCAAAACCGCATGATAAGGGGATAGCAAATCCATGCCCCGAATCACATCAAAGTCGGTCATCTCAAGAGCTACCAGATCAACCCGAGTGTCCAACTCTCGTATAGTCACAATACAAGCTTTGTGGATTTGATCCACCACTAAGGGCTCATCAATAGTGGTAGCCACACTCACAAGAATAAATAAAGGCTCACTCACAATACCCAGATGGGGTGCAAAATAAACAAACACATAAGACAAGGTAGAATCAGGATCAAATAAGATCAAAGTCGGATGATGACAAACAAGTAACATACAAGTAATAGCAGCATCAGAAGACTCTTCTCCGACCCTATCTAGTATTTCATATAGCCGATGATACTCATCGCCCTTTTGGTTTCCCCTATGCTCCCCTTCTCTATCCCCTTGGCCCGTACCACGACCTTATCTAGGTGTTATGTAGCCTCTTTTGACTTGTGGTGGCATGGGCCACGAGGACTCAGTAGTCTAATATACCAGATTGATAGGTAGCTGCTGAGGGAAATATCTTAAAAATGGCCCAAGCTCCCATACGCGAAATAACCTTGGCGCCTACCTTGACCTACATCACCGGGTGCACCTCTCTGATTGCCCTGACCTTGATACTCTGTGGGTGCGCCCCTGATGGGTTGAGTACTCTGGCCAGTCTCGAATGAATGTAAAGAGGCCTGAATTGGCCTGCTAGATTATTGTTGTGGTTGCAGTGGCCATTGTGGTCTGTGTATATGATACCAAGTCCCCTAGAATTGAGAAACATTAAACTCGCCCTGATGGCGCGACCTCTTATCACTACCTCCCTCTAATAAATGATGATGCCTCTCCATATTATGTGCATGGTTAATCTCTCCCAGTAGTGGTTCACCTTGAGCCAATATTACCTCAACGTCCATCTGTAACTCTACTCCCAATCCAGCTACAAAGCGATGAGTCCTCTCAATATTAGTAGGCATAATACCGGCTCCATGTCTCGATAGCTAAGCAAACTACACTTCATACTCTGAAACTAATATCTCTCTTTACCATAAATCAATAAACTAAGTCCAAAGCTCCTCACGAACACTCCACAACACATATTTCTCTATAAAAGCCTCAACAAGTGGTGGCAAGCTGTGGCTTCTCCCAGATTACTACCTATATACTGGGCAGTACCTGCAGTTGTGATCTGGGAAC
>JBDJHY010137822.1:0-13309 GCA_039654485.1 Withania somnifera
TTATGCATCGCGATTGTGGACTATACATTATGATAGTGCAAGGTCAAGTTAAACTAATATATCGTGAATGCTCCTAACCCCACGAATATGCAATGCCTCTCCAATCTAACTCTTTGTGACACGTCGCCATACATACGTTCGTGATGGTCTCATAGGAGCAGTAATATAGTTGTTAGACAGCAAACCACAGCAACAACACCAAGTATGAATGAATTATTGGGATTCATTCAAAATTCTATGATAACCATATATGCAATTATACTAATTTTAATGTTCCAAACTCAATGAAACAATCAAAACACGCGTACAACGTCTCCTTAACTCGATACTCGTTAAGAGTCTATTTTAATTAAAATTACCTAAATACCACCTGGGCTTACAAAAATAAATAATCCCTCATTCTAAACCAGAAGACACCTCCTGAATCCAACAAAATCATCATATTTTCAATTCGTGCCAAAGTCAATCATTTCACTTAAAATTCAATTTTATCCCGTCTAATCACCCAAAATCTTCGTTGATGGCCTAAAATAGGAAATGAAAGTGCTACTAGACGAAAGTCAGCATTTCGGAGTTGATTGAACTGAAGGCATTTTCTTTCAAAGTCCCAAACTCTAGATGATCCCTAGAGTTACTTATTTTACACTTAAAGTCTCCAAAACACAAAACTTTTCATAACTTACTCAAAACTCATTCCTTTCCCGAACCAACCATGGAAAAACACATAGTATGGCATAATACAACTATGGGAAGGGTGAAATAGTCAAAATACATAGGAATTAGAAAAATAACTTTGCAGCATTTTATAGTAGTTGGAGTAACATTTGCAACTTTGTAGCGTTTTATCGTAGGACGATAGGTTGGCTCCATAGGGCTATCTCTGGGTTTATATCTTTAATAATTGTACTAAATATTATCCTTTTGTTAGTTTTTAGGTGGTTACAGTAACCCTGTACCATTCTTTCGTCTGTTCCCCATTTGATATCTATTTCGACATCCTAAATTATATGGTGCCTATGACTTAGGATTCGTCCAGTGATACCTGCTCGAGCATAGATGGTTATCATTTCATGTATAAATACTTGCTTATATAATTGTGCATATATTATATGATAGTTTGGAACTTTGGCTTCGTTGAGAGTGCATTGGGGTTGGGCTAGTATCACCACATGATTATTGAGCCATGGAGGCTAGAAATTGATTTTAGTAACAATAATGGAAAATTATTAAAAGTAATAAATTGTAATATTCTAATAATAACATAAGAAAATGACATTTTAACTTCTTTAGACTCGGCATTGTATTGAGCACCCAGTACCACTATTTCTACTTATTTTAGCCTAGGCTTTATACCCTGGCACCGAGAAATATCATTTAACTAATAAATGCTAGGATTTGAGACTAACTCAGTTCGGTAATAAGTACAGCCATTGGCACTTGAGTGTGTCACCGTACGACAGTGATTACAGTTTTTTGACACTTACCACACTTGTTGGTTATGGAGATTTTGATTATACCTATTACATTAAGGATATTGGTGATACCGTTACATTGAGGCATTGGACCCCCTATCTTTCCAAGTATGCCTTGATGATTTTATTGTTTTGATGCATTGGATCCCAGAATGTGAGAAACTTAATGCTCTGTGATTTAGGATTTGAGATTGTGATAATGTTAGAGATTGTACGTGGTGGTACACCTTTATGGACCTTGCCTCCGGTCTATGGTGACACGGAGTGGGGCATAGGATGGAGTAGAAATATATCGGGCATGCTTAGAGTATACTTCTATGGATTCTGTCTACTTAGCCTACGAGTACCAGAGGAGAATCATATGTAGGACTGGTTATGTCATGGCTTGTATTTACTTTTCTACACTTGTTTTCTTAAATGTAACCCTGGTAGTATATGGATGCCTATGGGTGAGAATGTTTTATATGTACCCTGTGCTTCTTTCTAGGGACTTGACAGTGTTTATATGTATTACTATTATATCGTTGCTACTACTTAGTTATTTTCATTTGTTACTTGATATTTCATGCTATCTGGGATATTGTGCATTATATAATTGTTCATTCATTCATATTTATATGTTCTATTTATTACTTGATTCCTATTTGAGTAAATAGATTCAATGATGTACTATTTGATTCAATACCTTAATTATTTCCTTCCATTAATTACTGTTTTTATTATTGCTATATGCCTAGTGGGCCCTCGAACCCTACTAGGTATGGGTTCCTTCGGCAGATTGCAGTCATACTACACTTTCCATGTACAGATTCGAGTATACATGCCCGACCTTGATACACAGATCACTGATTGTACAGATTGTATTGATTTTTCAGAGACTCATTGTAAGCTTAGCGTCCAACTTTTTTTGCTTCTCTTCAGTATTGATTTTTTTTCCATGTATTTTCAGAGACACATTTGTATTATACATTTGATTCCTTGTTCAGTACTTAGAGGTTTTGTATTACACTAATACCGAGTTTTAGGCATCGTTAATTCTTCAAACTTTCACTTTATTCATCTATTGTCTATTAAACTTGTGCTTATCGCATTTGATATATAGTAGTCCTCTACTTCAGCTTTGGATTACAGGGTTAGTTCTCCTACCAGTGATATAATAGGTGTCATCATGATCCGAGAAATTAAGTCATCACATACATCGAGGGGACTGAGTTTCCTTTTCTTCCCAAAGTCACTCACGCCCTTCATAGGTGAAACTTTGAGGAATACCTAGTAATCTACCTCAAACTATAACTCTTTTTTTCTAACATTAGCATAAGATTCTTCCAACTCTGAGTTGTCTTCAGCCTTTCCCAAATAAGTTGAACTTTCTGCTTAGCCTAAAAACCTGACTTTGGCCCTATCAATATTGCACCTCCAACTTCAAACCAGCCAATAGGAGATCTGAATCTTCTCCCATATAAGGCCTCAAATAAGGCCATCTAGCTAGTGGAATGATGGCTATTATTTTATACAAGATCTATCAAAGATAGGTGTTCATCCGAACTACCCTTGAAGTCAAGTGCGTAGACTCTTAGCATATCCTTCAGAGTATGTACCATGTGCTCAGCCTGAACATATGTCTGCAGATTAAAAAAGAAGACGCAATGAACCTTAGAACCTGCATCATTCTAAAAAGATCTCTAGAACTGCAAAGTGAAATGAATAGCCCTGTCTGAAATTATGGTTAAAGGCACAATAGACATGCGAGCTATCTCCTAAAGGTACAATCTACCATACTCCTCTAATGAAAAGTTGGGTTGTACTAGTAACAAATGGAATAATTTTTCCATTCTATTCACATCACCCAAATCAAATCGCACTTCCTCCTAATATGTGGTAAATTGATAATGCAATTGATGTTTATTACTTCCTATTTCCATATATAAATCTCAAATATTTGCATCTTACCTGCCTATTTTTGGTGTTCAACTATCACCTATTGGAAATTAGGACACTTAGCCATAAACACAATATGTCCTTCTTTATGCAATTCTATGAATAAACATCTCTCAAATCTCAATATATTTTGGTAGTACAAGGGTAAATAGAGTACCTGGAGCTGTGAACCTTGAAAAAAACTCTCTTTCAAACAATCAATGTTGGGAACACACAAATGACCTTGATTGTAGCACACCATTTCCCCCATAGAGAAAATCTGCACCTTCTTCTTGCCAATAGCACCATTTAACTGAAACAAAACTGAACCATTATCCTATTTTTGTTTTACCTTGACAACCAAGGAAGACTTAGATACATTGTCCACTATAATACCACCATCATCACTCTCAACTAGTCTAACACTCAAATATGTAAGTTCGTGCATATGTCCAACAATCTCTTTCTTACCTTACTCAACATAAGACAAACTCCCCATGGAAAGTCTACTAAGGGAATAAACTATAGTATTTGCCTTACTAGGGTGGTAAAGCACACTCAAACAATAGTCCTTTAACAACTCTAAGCTCCTACTCTAATGAAGATTTAACTTTGTATGACTAAACACATGCTGAAGGTTCTTGTATTTAATGAAAACATCCATATGAACACCATATAGATATTTATTTCATATCTTCATAGAAAAAACTATAGCCTCCAACTCAAGATCATGAGTCAGATAATTCTTCTCATGAACCTTGAGCTCCCTAGATGCATAGGCTATAACTTTCCCATTTTTTAAAGGACAGAACCAATACCAACCTAAGAAGCTTTGAAATAAACCACAAATCTTTAGTTCCCTCTGACAGGGAAAATTCTAGAGCCGAAATCAACCTATCCGTCAGATCTTATAAACTATTCTCACAACTATCAAACAATTTGAACTTAACTTTCATCTAGGTAAATATAGAAAGCAGAGAAGCTAAAGATGAAAACCTGGGTACAGATCTCCAATAATACTCAACTAAACCCAAGAAACTTCTAATCTCTAACGAAGAGATGGTTCTAGGTTAACTTTTCATAAAATTTATCTATTGAGAATCAACTCGGATACTTTCTCTAGGTATAACAGAGCCTAGGAAAGCTCAAGTTTAACTAGAACTAACACCTAGAAAGCTTAGCATACAACTAACAATTTAGAGGAGTCTTAGAGACTATTTACAAATGATCAGCATGGTCATCTTCATTCTTGGAGTAGACTCGCAGAGTATGATCATAAAAAAATCAAGATAAGTCATAAATACTCTATTCATGAGATACATCAAAGTATTTGGGGAATCAATTAATCTGAATGACATAATTACAAAATAAAAATGACCATATCTAGTCTAAAATGAAGTCTTTGGAAAATCACATTCCTTTACCTTAAGCTGATGATAACCGGACCTAAGATTAATCTTAAAGAAATAACTGGCACCCTGAAGTTGGTAAAACATGTCATCAATTTTAGGAATCGGATACTTATTCTTTATAGTGAAATTATTCAACTGTTGGGAATCTATACATATGCGAAGAGAACCATCCTTTTTTTGGACGAACAAGACAGGGGTTCCCAGAGTAAGACACTGAGCCTAATGAACCATTTGTCTAAAAGATCTTGTAGTTACTCTTTGAGTTCTTAAAGGTTAGTTGGGGATATCCTATATGGAAGAATAGCTATGGTTTGCATATCACAAAATAACACTATCAAGTCTACATAGGTGAGATTCCCAAGAACAAAAACTAAGTAATTCCTATAGACCCTTTCAGCAACTATAGAATCACTGACTAGAGTAGAGATAGAAAATGACTTTGAGAGCTAATTAGAAGTGACCCAAACTTCACAGTGACACAAGGTGTAAAAATGACAAAAAATTCCTGGGATATAACAAGACAAAAAATCTATAGATCATACCTACAACATACTAGTGACAACACCGAAAGACTCCTCTTGGTCCTAGTAGAACCATAGTGCATATAGCCAGTTCTGGTGCTACCACCACCGGTACCTAAAGTATCACTCTACTTAGTAGGGAAGGGCCGAAAGAGTTGTTGATGCTGAAAATTATGCTTTGCTTGAATTCTAATTCCCTTTATATCCACTGGAGAGTCCCTTAATCTATGATCCGGCTAACCTCAATAATGACATCTATTTTGGCCAACTAGATATCTCCTTGATAATTATTCCAACACTGATTGTAAATGGATAAATTCATTGCTTTATTCAGTGAATTGCCCTAAAACTTATCCCTGAAGGGCTTTCCCTTCTCAAAACTAATAAGTCCAAGTGTCGAAACTAGCATACTAGCTGAAGACAGAGCTGGTGCTAAATACTTTTTCTAAAAAGGAGGCTTACTTACCCCACCAGACCTATTTCTGACTATGATCTGGTTGACTGAATCTTGCCTTTTTATTCTGTCTCTACCTCTCCTTAATCTTCTCTTCCTCCAACATTTTTGCATAGGTCATAAATCTTAAGATGTTCATGTTACCAATCAACATAGAAGTTTTTCACTCTTTCTTCACTAAGTAAGTCATAGATAAAACATACTTTATCATATTGTCCCTAGGATCATCAACCATCTCAGAAGCATACTTAGAAAATTGCATGAACTTAAAGACATATGCTCTCACAGACATCTAAACTTACTTGAGGTTCATAAACTCCTATGCCTTCACCTTTCTTAGATATCTAGGAAAGAACATGTCCTCAAAAGCTTCAACAAGTACCTCCCAAGTAAATGAAGAAGTACATTCATCCCTATAATCCTTCCACTGAGTGAAGCAGATGTGATCCAAGTCCTTATGTTTGTAAGGTTCAAACTCAACTCTCTCCACTCCTCTAATATGCATCACATCCAAGATCTTAGCAAATTTATCAATAAAATTTTGGGGATACTCATAAACTCTGGACCTATTAAATTCAAGTAGATCCATTCTGATAAAAATCATAAACACTAGAAGTAATGGTGTCCTGATTAGGGCTGCAGCTTGTTGGTTGACATGCCAGTGAAATCCTGGGAAAATAGCTAAATAGCATCCCAAAACTCTATAGTGATTCCTTACTCAGGTTGAATAGCCGAAGCAGATTGGGCCGTTTCCCTGGCCTAAAAAGTGTGTTATTTGGAGTAGGAATATTCAATCTGAAAAGATTGAGCGTGAATTATTGGAAGTTTCAAATGGATTCTGTAGCATGAAGGAAGACACGAAAGAAGCGATATTTGTTTCCTAAACTCTTGGTAGCCTCTTCATTATAAGTATGGCATGATACATACCCATAAAAGAGACTCTACTAAATGTACTATTAGACAATCTTAGGAAACTAAACCATGGGCTCTGATAAAAAGTTTATCACGCCAAAATTTTACACCCTATAAGTAACACGACTCTCATGACCCACAAGTGGCCTAAGTTATCCCTTAGAACATACTCCTAGTAGCATACTATATATAAAATGGAAGTAATAAAGGACATAATGATAATACTAATAAATACAACTCCTAAAGGTTTTCAAGAACTTAAAAGTTAGCTATATACTAGATAAAACATAATGAATCTTTCAACGTACTAAATATAATGTTTGAAACCTCTACCAATAATGGAACAAACTACTATGACAAACCCTAGGTAGGCCCTTAAAACATAAGTCTAGGAAAAAATAAATGAAACAAAGAAGGGAACAACTACAACCCTCGATTCTATAAGGAATCACCAAGTTGATCCACATAATCTTCTAACTAATCCTGATGATTAGATGGAAGACCTATATCTGCATTTTCATAAAATAATATAGCCACGAAATAAGGTAAGTACATTGAATATACTAGTATGAGAGTGTATACATTAAATCATGAAGAAAAGCATAATATTATAAACACATATATAGTCATGAGATAAGGTTTAAAGTCATATCAAAAGTCTTAAAATCTATAAAATGATCCAAGCCAATCGTAAGCTGAAAATCATAAAGATCATATTAATTTTCTAAGATGTTATAAATAACTCATAATTTGTTGGGCCAACATAGCTTTTAAATTCTCAAATATTAAATCATTGGGAGTATCTAACATAAATCATGTTATGAGTAATATGGTGTCTAGTATCAAAATCCCACACTAAAAATGGTTACTCTAACCTGCCACAACTAAAACTAAGTTATAATCTAGGCTATGTATCCTTAATAAAGCCATAAAGGAAATATTTTGTTAGATACATAATTGGTGGACTTGATCATCACCATCCTCTAAAATGTTAAACTATGCTCGTAATCCAATCATTTAAAAATCTATCATATGGGACATATCTAGATACCCGATCTAACTTTGGTTATTGATGGTCGGATTCCATATCTAAACTAAACAAAAGCTGAACAGTAGTTGATTCAAAGCCCCTTATTTTTTATTATAAATTATCATGCTAGTTTTCACAAGTTTTTCTAATTCCATGTAAGATTTCATATACTAAACCCATGATATTCTAAATCAAGCTCAAGGATTTTATTATGCTAAAAGTCATAAGAAAAACCATAGTATTTACTAAATCATGTAAAATCATACTATTCAAGTAAAATTAAGATGATGATAATAAATTCAAAATCTTAAATTCATGCATAATATTCTAAAACTATAGGAACGATGTTAAGTTAATAAACATAACTTTAGGTAAAAACCCTAAGATTCACAATATTTTACAATTGCTTAAAAGATACGATTGGGAATGAGGGTGGTAGAAATCCTCTTGAATAGAACATAACTGACTTGAAAAATATTTCTTGGATACAAACTTGGAGAAAAAGGATGGACTTGAAACCCTAGGAGGAATTCTTGTGCGTACTTTTCTGAAGACCCTTTTTGATTTCACTTCTTGTGACTTCTAAGTATTGAGTAAAATAATAGAAAATAAAGACTTGGAATATTTATTTTAGTCCTTGGAGATCCTAAAATGTTTGAATATTTATGTAATGAGGTTAAGGAAATATCTGAAGTACCCCTAAAATAAATATTAAAGTACTAGAAATTTTTTGTCACAGGTCATCATGAGGGGACCTACGACTCATGGTGCTTCACTAGAAATTTGGATTAGGTTATCATGACTCATAACTAGGTTTCATGATTTGTAACAAGACTCGTGGTCCTAGAGGAAGGCTAATGAAAATTAACAACAGGATACCACGAGCCCATACCATGAGTTGTAACTAGCAACCACAAGTCGTGACTTGGTCTCACAGTCCTGGACTTTGAATTTTTTCCAAGGCTTCAAAATGTCAATGTTTTGGCTATCCTTCCACAAGTTAATATATGAGTATATGCAAGCTATTCATGAGTCCTAACTTGACTTGTGGCTACCTAGAAAAAAACTTTATTTTGTTTTTCTTTTCTAAGCTGAGATAACACTTTCTAGGCTAGGAAAATCATGGGGAATTACAGTGATTTAAGCAAGGAGGGTAGGAAAATTACAAAAGTGCCCTTACAAAAGGAAATACAAATCTATTAGAAGTTGAAGGATAAGTCCATGGTCCGTGCAATGCATTCCACCTCTCGTGGATTGGATCGTGGCATGGATGTTAACTTTTTAGTGTCCTTCCTGAATACCACAAATAATAGTTCAAGTCATGGTATTCATTCCATAACTCGTTTAATTCTTCTTCAACTAGAACGGAAAACTAGTGGCTTTACGATCAAAACCTTGAACTTTAAATCCTTCCACAACTTGTATATTTGGTCGTGGTTTGATTGAGCACTTTTGAAAGCTATGGATCAGGTCTGCAATTGATACTACGACTTGTGGACTCAATTCCATAAGTTTTACAATGATCCATGGAAATTGGAACCTTGCCAGTCATTACACAATTAGGTATACAACCCATGAAATGCATTTCACAGTCCATGAACCCTCTTTTGAAATATGATTTAGAAAAATTTCAAAATTTTCTGCATTTTTCCTTAAGGTACTATACTAAGGCTGAAGTCAAAGTATAAAACTAGTACGAGGTAGTACAATCTCCTTTTAGGATCACTTATTTTCAACTGAAGATGAAACTGAGTCTAAGTAGGATTTAACTGACATAACCAACTGATTGAGATACTGAACATGCACATGACGACTGAAACTAGACATAGCTAGACATACTTGGCATAAATACATAAATGCAGAGCATGAAGGACTAATATGTCATAAATAACTGAAGGGGAAATAGTTTGTACTAGGTAATAACTACCTTATGATGGCCTTATGCTAAGAGGAAATAGGTGTGGGTAGCTTGCCATCATATCAGCTTCTGTTTTCGACTTATCTCCCTCAATGGATTGGTTCCTCCATAAGACTTTGAGTGATGGTACTTCCTTATTTTTGAGTCTTCAAACAGACTTTTATAATATATGTGTTGGTATCTCCTCATAAGTGAAGTTGTACTTTACATAAGTATACTCCACATGTACTATGAAAGAAGGGTATCCAATTCACTTCTGGCAATCAAACATGAAATAAGTAAATGTATTGTTCCTAGCTCTGTTGGAAGGTCTAATTCATATAACACAATTCCTATCCTCCTCAATATATGATAAGGGCCTATATAGTGGAGACTATTCTTCCCCATATTTCCATTCAATATCATATTTCACAGGTGAGACACTTAGTAGACCCAATTATCTACCTCGAAGTCCAAATTTCTTCTTCTTACATCTACATAGGGTTCTTGCCTACTCTAGAATGTTTTTAATCTTTCTTGATTGATATGAACCTTCTACATAGCTTCATATACTCAATTTTCCCTATTAAAGTTTCTCTACCTACCTCAAACCAGACAATGGGATATCTACACCTTCTCCTATAAAAATCCTCTAATAGAGCCATCTGGATGTTAGAACAGTAGTTGTTATTATATGTAAAATGTATCAATGGCGCTTGATCATCCCAATTACCCTTATAATTAATTGTTATGGCTCTACACATATCCTCCAAAATATGGATGCTCTTTCTGCCTGATCATCCTTCTACAGATGAATTATTGTACTAAGGTGTGCTTGTTTACCCAAACCTTTCCAGAAATACTCCTATAATTGAGAGATAAGTTGAGTAATATTATCTAAAGTAACAGACAGCGAAAAATTGTGCATCTTGACTATCTCCTGAAGGTAGAAATTACCATAACCCTCGGTTGAATAAGTTTCTCTAACATGTAGGAAATTATCTGACTTGGTTCTATCTATAATCATCCAAACAATTCAAGCTACTTAAGAGGATGTGGTAGACATGTAAATAAATCCATATTAATTATTTCCTACTTCCTAGAAGGAATATTGAAACTCCAAGTCACAATCCCAATCTATGTTGCTCGTCTTTAACTTACTGAAAGTTTGGACACTTGGCCATATACTCAACTATGTCCCTCTTCATTCTATTCCAACAGTAGACTACTCTCAAGTCTCTATACATTTTGATATCACTTGGATGATAGCATATCTAAAACTGTAAGTCTCTGATAAGATCTTCTTTTTCATCCATCTATGTTAGGAAAACATAACCGACCGTAATATATAAGCACACCATCTCCCTCTTGGGAGGAAATTGGACTTTATGTGTATGAACAATACCCTTGATCTAATGTAACACTGGATCACTGTCCTACCCTATTTTTCACTTCAATAATGAAAGAAGACTCGGATGCATTATGATCTAGAAGTCCACCATCATATGTACCCACCATTATGCACCTAAATGTGAAAGCATATGCACATCTCTAATAGGCTCTTTATTTCCTCTTCAACATGGGCCATACTCCCCATAGACAGTCTACTGAGTGTATCAACCACCACCTTTACCTTACCCAGGTGATAAAGCACACTCATGTTATAATCCTTCAGTAGCTTTAACTATCTCCTCTGACAGAGATTCAACTCCTTCTGTATGAACATGTACTATTGGCTTTTGTGGTCAGTAAAGGAATCTAAATATGAATACCATTAAGATAGTACAACCATATCTTCAAAGTAAATACTACAAATGCCAGCTCTAGGTCATAAATCGGATAATTCTTCTCATGAACTTTGAGTTTTTTAGAGTCATAAGCAATTATCTGCCTATTTTGCATCAACATATACCTGAATCTAACTCGAGAATCATCATAATATGCCATAAACCCCTATGGAAGGGTCGATACTTAAATAGAAGGCAACCTGTTCTTTTATTCCTAGAAACTCTCTTCACAACTATCAGACTACTAATATTTAACCTTTTTAGGTCAATTGGATCAATGGAGCAGCTAAGGATGAGATCTCTTCAACAAAATTCTAAAAGTAACTATCTAAACCTAACAAGCTTCTAATATCTGATGGAGAAGTATGTCTAGGCTAGTGCTTCACTACATCAAATTTCTGTGAGTCTACCATGATACCTTTACTAGAAATAACATGACTAAGAAATGCTAGTGATTTCAGCTAAAACTCATACTTGGAAAACTTAGCATATAACTAGCAAACCTGAAAGGTATGAAGGAATATCCTCGGGTGATCAGCATGTTCCTTCTTACTTATGCAGTAAACAAGAATATTGTCTATAAAGACAATTACAAATATGCTCAAATATCACTTTAACATCCTATCAAGGTATTAATAAAGGTTATGATCTTTGGTCAGCCGGAAAGACATAATTATGATCTCAAAGAGACCATACCAAGTCCTAAATTCCATCTTTGGGATGTCACCCTCACTGACTTTAAGCTAGTGATAACCGAATCTAAGGTTTATCTTCGAGAAATAGCCGACTCCCTAAAGCTGGTAAAATAGGTTGTCGATCCTGGAAACCAAATTACTTATTTTTTAAAGTGACCTTTTTCAACTGGCTATAACCTATACATGAAGAGGTACCATCCTTCTTACGCATGAACAAGACAGAGTCACCCTAATGTGAAACATTAGACTTGATGAACCCCTTATTTAAAATATCTGCCAACTTTTTTTTTATCTTTGTAAATTCATAAATAAATATTCTATAAGGTGAGATAAATATAGGATTAATATTAGGAAGGATATTATCCTATTGTCAACTCTCAGTATGGAGGAACTCTAGGAAAATCATCAAAAAAGACTATGGGAAACTCACTAGCTATTGGAACTGACTAAAGGCTAGAAGTATCAAAATCAAAGACCTTAAATTGAACTAAGTGATAAATTAACCATTTAGATAACATTTTACTAGACTTAATATAAGATATGAAGCAACCAACTGGCTTGATAGGACTACCTATCCACTCCAAGACTAACTCACCAGGAAATTAGAACTTGACTACTTTGGTCATACAGTCGATCGTGGAATATAAAGAATGCAGTCAGTCTATGCCAAGAATGATGTCGTAATCCATCATATCTAACTCTATCAAATCAGTCAAAGTAACTTTTTGAAGAACCAAAACTATACAATTTCTATAGACCCTTTCTACTACTATAGTATCATCAACAAAAGTAGATACTGAGATAGGCTTGAGGAGTTGTTCAAGACTGACTCTAAATTTTATACAAATATATTGTCTAGAAAATGATAAATTATCTTCTTATCTAACAAAACATAACAGTCAATAGAGTAAACTTGTAACATAGTAGTGACTACATCAAGAAATCTTCTTGGTCTTGGCGAGAACTAAAGGCATACAACCGGTTATTTTGCTGATTTCCACCATTAATAGAGGTAACATCGTACTAAGTAGGGAAATTTGGTGGCACAACTGATGCACAAGACTGAGCTCGACTGGTGTTTTTCTCTTTTCTAGATAAAGGGTAATCATTTAACATGTGTCATGGTTGACCACAACTAAAGCACCCATCATGATTGTAAAGGAATTTCCCTGGGTGGTTCTTCCTACACTGGCTGCAAGAGATCGGAAGAGC
>JBDJHY010137830.1:0-13309 GCA_039654485.1 Withania somnifera
AGGGATCCGAACTATCGGTCCCAGCAAGTCATAAATGACTTGGGGCAGCTACTGAAATACTCTAGGATGCAAGATAATACGTATTCATAAAAAAATGACCTTAAGGGTCATTACATATATATAGTACCCTGTTGTTCTTTATTCTATCCACACTTAGCAAATATCAAACAAGAAAAAAAGGTTCTCTCAAGAAATATATATTCTAAGGGTTTTCAACTAGGTTTCTTAATTCTCCAAGTTCCTCAAACTTTTGCCCAATAATTTCACTCCAAACAGATATGAGGATACCTAATCAAAATTTCTTTCACTCTCATTCCCAAAAGCTTTCAGAGTTCAAGATACTTTCATGTTTGATAATCTATGGTTCAAACCCCAACTTCATGATTTCTATAGAAATTGTTAGCTTATGTTTCGATTATGAAACTTTACATGATTTCAGAATTTTTAGCATGATTATTACTTATTTCCATAAATTTACTCTATTAAGCATATTTCAACATGTTTAATATAGATTATGGAAAGAATCATAGCTTAATCTTATTGAAACTAGTGAGATATATCATGATCATCTTAAATGAAAACTCACGAATTTTTTATGAACTATGAATATTTATGAAACAATCATTATAAAATATGATAAGAAACTAAGGAGGTCTGGCTCACTTATCATGGTATTTCCAGGTAGATATGGTATTCAGTTGACCATTAATGACAGATGTTAGATAGGATATCTTGATATGTTCGTATGGTAGATTTTCATGAATTATGAGAATATTATATTTTTAGGAGGATTAGTTAGCACCGAGAGGACTTGACTCTTCCCATTAGTTGAAGGTCGTATTCAAGTCCACAAACTATATAGTCAGTACAGGTTTATGATCATGGTTTAGTTAAGGATCCTTAGCTTAGTATGACATGATTAGTCATAGTTGTGGCATGTTATAATGACATATTTTGGTAACACTAGACTTCATATTTTTCATTGCATGGTTTATGTCAGTTCTTAGAAACTAACACTTTGTGACTTAATTTTAGAACCAACATAGTTGCATTGAGCCAAATAAGATTTATAACTTGTTATGAAATTTTATAACTTGATAAGAGATTTATGGTTTTCCAACTTACTACTATTTTTGGGTCTTTACACAACTTTCAGATTTATGATGGAATTGAGCTCTCATCTATTATCTACTTATGCACTGAGATACTTATACTTATTTCATGTTTTATTCATGCACTCTATACTAGTATATTATATCTATTAACCCCATTTATGGCTTCATCCTTCTTTAATAATGTAGATGTAGGTCTTCGCTCCCATCCACACGGTTAGTGGCAAATAGTGCGGAATAGCTTGTGAGTCCTTATAGATTAAGGACTGGAGTTTGTATTTTTGTTTATATCATGCCTTTAGTTTATATATAGCTATTTAGGGGTTTGTTCCAATAGTTCATCTTATCATTAGTAGAGCTTTTAAACATAGTGTTAGTATGTGTTAGATTGCTTATGTTTACCTATTTGGAGCTAATTTGTAAGACCATGATATTTACTTTTTATGACTTGTTAGTATTTTCTAGATGATTTATACTACTTTCTCTATGTGTTTAGTTTATGACCTGGTGCATGTACCAAGGGTATGCTTGCGCTCACTAGTGGGTCTTAAGCGCAAAATTATGTCCAAGGGATAGCCTTGGGAGCATGAGAAACTTGGGATCAGAGGCCAAGGTTCAAGAGTCCTAGGGAATGTCTGCAACCACTTTTAGTAGAGTCTTTTATGGGTGTCTAATACACCATACTTATAATGGAGAGACTACCGAATGTTTAGTAAAAAGTCACATTTTTTATGTCTTCCTTCATGCTAAAATGTCACATTTTTAATGCTTCCTTCGTGCAATAGAGTCAAACTTAAAATTCCTCTAATCTGTGCTCTATAATTTTAGTTAATCATGCCTCCTTGCAAATAACCAGCTCATTGGGCCAGGGAGGTATCCCAACCTTCTCCAACTGCTCAACCTAAACAAGGCATCACCATTGAATTTTAGGATGCTATTATCCCAAGTAGTCACTACTAGGTCAATCAACACAATGACACTCTTGCATCCCCGTAGGGGGAACTACTGTTGTGAGAGTCAAAGACTTTGTCAAAATGAACCTGCCTGAGTTTACTAGGTATAAGGTGGAAGAAGATCCCCATAACTTTTTGGATGAGTTAGTTAAGACTCTTGATGTGATGCATATTAAGGGAGTGGAGAGAGTTGAGTTTTCATCCAACTAGCTTAGGGATGTGGTTCACCTCTAGCAGTGGAAGGACGGTAAGGGCGTGTATAATGCTCCAGAAATTTGGTAATATTTTTTTGAAGCTTTACTAGATACATTCTTCCCTATATAGTTGAGGGAAGCTAAGACAGATAATTTATGAACCCTAGGCAGGGTTCTATGTCATTGAAGGAATATGGCCTGAAATTTATACAACTGTCTAAATATGCTCCTGAGATGGTTAGTGATACTAGGTCTAGGATGATTAAATATATGCCTAGCATCAATGACTTAGTGAAGAAAGTTTGTAAAATAATGGTTCTTATTAGGGACACGAATATATCTAGACTCATGACATATACTTAGTAAAGAGAGAAAGAATAAGTGGGAAAAGTATAACAATCAGATCATCCATAGTAGATTTACGGTGGGGGCAACATTCCTCCTTCTCAATAGATATTTTTATAATCGGCTCCTGTTTAGCTAAGTGCACCATCTTTGACATCCGAGAATTGTTAATTTTAGAAAAGGAATCCCTCTAGGGCTAAGTCTCAAGGTAATATTTCGACTAACACCATGAATTTTCCCACTTGTACTCAATTTGGAAATAATTATCAGGGAAAATGCTTATATGTACATCATAGGTGTTTTTGTTGTGGCAAGTTGATTCACAGGGTAAAATATTGTCTAGTGGGAAGAAAATAAAGTCACAACTCAGGCAGAGAAAATTCTTCAGCATTATCAGCTCCTCTAGTGCATACTAACCAGTAGGGTTTTACTTCAAGTATGGGTGGCGACCAGCGCTAAAATTAGATATATGAACTAGGGTCCTACTAGGGCCAAGAGGAGTTATTTGATGTTTTCATCAATATGTTGCAGGATTTTTCTATTGACTATTTTGTTCTGTTAGATACGGGGTATATATTATCTTTTCTTATACCTTATATTGTTGTGAAGTATGCGGTTAGGTATGTTCGGCTCTTTGAGTCATTTCCAATCTTTACTCCAGTTGGTGATCCCAAATTGTTCAAAGGTTCTATCAAAATTTCTAGTTTCAGTTCTTAGGAAGGTCACCTCAGCTGATTCTATAGAGTTATACATGATTGATTTTTACGTCATCCTTAGAATGGATTGGTTGCACTCATTCTATGCTTTGGTTGATTGCATTACCCAAATAGTCAGGTTCCAGTTTCTAGGTGAGTTAGATCTGAGGGAGGTAGCTCTATCGTGCCTAAGGGTCACTTCATCTCCTATATTAAGGCAATTAATATGATCTCTAAAGTTTTTTTATGTCCCTTGGTTAGATTTAAGGGCCCTCGGTTTGAGACTTCCAACTTGCAGTTAGTCCTAAGGGTTAGATATTTTCCAGTGGTATTTCTTGACGATCTTCCTACTATTACTCTAAACTGAGAGATTGATTTTGGGATAAATCATCTTCCTAATATACAACACATATCTATTCTTCCTTATATTAGCCCCATATAAGCTTAAAGAGCTCAAGTATAAATTAGAGGATCTTCTAGACAAGGGGTTCATCGGGCCTAATGTTTCACCTTGGGGAGCCCTTGTCTTGTCCGTGCATAAGAAGGATGGTTCTATCTGCATATGTATAGATTACTATCAGTTAAATAAGGCCACCATCTAGAATAGGTATCCCATTCATAGAATCAATTGCCTGTTCGACCACCTTTAGGGTGCTAGTTGTTTCTCTAAGATAGATCACAAGTTCGATTATCATTATCTCAAAGTTAGGGAATTTGAAAAATGCCTTTTGAACTTGGTATGGTCATTTTTATTTCATGGTCATGTATTTTGGTTTGACTAGTTCCCCATCTGCTTTCATGGATCTTTGAACAGATTGTTCAAGACTAATCTTAATTCCTTTGTAATAGTATTTATTGATGACATCCAAGACAATTCCAAGAAAGAGTATGATCAGTCTAGTCATTTGAAGATAATCCTACAAACCCTTCTAGATACTCAGTTGTATGCTAAGCTTACTAAGTATGAATTCTCTCTAATGTTATCTAGGTTGATTCTCAGGAGATAGATGTTTTAAAGAATTGGCCTAGAGCCACCTTCCCATATGAGATAAGAATTTTCTTGGGTTTATCTAGGTAATACTTAGTTGCTCCACTTTCCATGTTGACCCGAAGAAGGTAAAGTTTGAGTGGTCAAATAGTTGTGAAAAGAGTTTCAAAGAATTGAAGGATAGATTGACTTCGGCTCCAGTATTGACCCTGCCAGGGGGTACTGAGAGATTTTTCATTTTGTTATGATACTTCTCAAGTTGGTCTTTATTATGTCCTTATACAGAATAGAAGGTCATAGCTTATGCTTTTGAACAACTTAAGGCCCATGAGAAGAATTATCCACTCATGATCTTGAGTTAGCTGGTGTTGTCTTTGATCTTAAGATATGGAGGCATTATCTATCTAGTGTTCATATAGATGTTTTCACTGATCATAAGCATCTTCAGTATGTGTTAAATCATAAGAAATTGAACCCTCATTAGAGAATCTAGTTATAGTTGTTGAAGGACTATATATGAGTGTACTTTACCACCCTCGTAAGGACAATGTGGTTGTTGATTCCCTTAGTAGTATTTCAATGGGGAGTTTATCTCATATTGAGGAAGGTAAAAGGGAATTTTATAAAGATGTGAAGAAAATAGCACATTTGGGTGTTAGACTAATTACGAATGATGATGGACAAACTAATTGTGACTGATGATGGAGGTATGATATTTTGAATGCATCTGAGTCTTATTTGGTTATTAAGGTAAAAGAAAAGCAGGATAGTGATCCGGTCTTGCTTTAGTTGAAGGGTGTTGTGGGAATGCAGGAGGTACAAGTTTTCTCCCAAGGGGGATATGGAGTGGTCTATTATCAGGGTTGGTTGTGTGCTCCCAATGTTGATGGTTTGAAGGAAAAGGTTATGTCTGAGTCTCATAGTTCCAGGTACTGTATTCATCCTAGTGCTACCAAAATATATAGGGATTTGAAGGAATTTTATGGAAAATTTGAATGAAAAAGGGCATCTAGGAGTATGTGGTTAGGTGTCCAAATTTCCAGCAAGTAAAAGTTTAATATCAGAAGAAAAAGGTGAGATAGATAGATTTAATATTCCGACATGGAAATGGGAAGTAATAAATATGGACTTCATTACTGTTTTACAGCGTACCAAGAGGCAGTGTGACTCTATTTGGGTGATCATGGATAGGATGACCAAATAAACCATTTTCTTCTAGTTCACACAAATTTTATAGCAGAGAAGTATGGTATATTATATCTTCAAGTGATTGTTCGTATGCATGGTGTGACCTTGACCATCATTTTAGAAAAAGGTACTTAGTTTACTTTGTAGTTTTGGAGATCTTCTTAGTGAGGTTTGGGTTTAGAGGTTCATGTTAGCAGTACTTTTCTTCCACGTATAGATGGTCAGACTAACTGGACCATCCATCTATGGAGAATATGTTAAGATCTTGTGCACTTGATTTCAAGGGTACTTATGATGAGCACCTTCCTTTGATAGAATTTGCGTATAATAATAGCTATCCCTCTAGTATCCTGATGGATCCATTTGAGGCTTTATATGGGAGGAGATGTTGACCTCATATTGTCTAGTTCAAGGCTGGTAGTACAACTTTGATAAGGATAGAGTCAGTTTTTGAGTCCACTCAAAAGGTTCATCTTGTTCGGTAATGGCTGAGAAAAGCTCAAAGCAGGCATATGTCATATGCTGATGTTAGAAGAAGGGAGTTGCAATTTGATATAGATGACTAGGTTTATTTGAAGGTTTTACCTATGGCGAGTGTGATGCATTTTGGTAAGACAGGGAAGCTTTGTCCCTATTATATAGTCCCTTATCAGATTCTAAGGAGAGTAGGGCAAGTGGCCTATGAGTTAGACCTTCTAGCTGAGTTAGCAGCAGTCCACCATGTGTTCCATATTTCTCTTTTGAAGAAGTTCTTGAGTGATACTTAGTTGGTTGTTCCTGTTGAGAGTATATAAAGGATAGCCTCACCTATGAGGAGGTACCAATTTAGATTTTATACAAAGTAGGTTCACAAACTTCGAAACAAAGAGGTAGCATCAATTAAGGTGTTATGGAGGAATCAGGTCGTAGAAGGACCTACATGAGAGGAATAAGGTGATATGATGAAGAAATACTTGTATCTTTTCCCTTGTAATTTTGTACCAGCATGAGGTAACTAGTCTTGAATTCTAACCTTCTTCTTAGTTTCATTCTTTGAGTCACTTTTTATTGCACCTAAATCTATTTTCTCATGGCAAGTATACTCATGCCATGTTTAGTTTAAATTCAACATTCATAATTATGTTTGGTTTAATCTCAGTTCTAGTGATCAATATAATTCTCATCCAGCGTACCCAAATCCAGCTTAAAGCTCAACTCTAACCTTCTCGAGAATGAATGATCCCAAAAGGGAGATATTGTAAGACCACGTGCCTGTACTATCCTAGAAAGTTCATTAATAAGCTTAAATTGTAGAACCAAATAGAAAATTTTGCCTAGGGAGTCACGAGTCATGAAACGACTTGTGACTAGGTTTCACAACTCATGAGCCAACTTGTATGATCGATTTTAAGAGTTGGATAGAAATTTTTCATTTTGAAATCCCTAAAAAATATTCTAAGTCCGATACCACAAATAAAAGTATGACTCATGACTCCTAGGTACCATTCATACTAACAAGTCATGATTTAGAGATCTAAAAACACAAGTTTTTAAGCTATGATTCCACAAGTCCAACCCATGACTCATGAAAAGGACCTACAAGTCATACTTATGTGATACGGCCCCAGAAGAAAGTATCCTTCAAGACCCTTCACTTGGAGTAAATCTAAGGACTTACAACTTACAAGACATGTTCATGACAAGGGAAGCTTTAGAAGGACTTGAAATGCATCAAGGGAGAGTCTAAACTTGTGGGAGGCTCAACAAAGCAATGGGGAGCAATTCAGAATTCCGGGCAATGCAAAGTGCATTAATGGAAATGCAAATTCTCAATCAGCGATGGCCCTTGCCTATTTCTCTAGTCACACTTTTAAAAGTGCATGAAGACTAGATGCTGGAATTCTGGGCAATTAGAATTGCACCTTTGTGAAGTTTCTATGGCATAGCAAGTTTCTACCGGAGGTTTGTGAAGAATTTTAGTACAATTGCCTCTCCTTTGACCAAGCTTGTGAAAAAGGATGTCCTTTGATTTAAGGAGAACCTAAAGAGAAGGCTTCAAGGACTTGAAAGGTATGTTGACTTCCACATCCCACCAACAATTACCCAACTTTGACAAGCCATTTGAAGTGGAGTGTGATTCCTCTAAAATGGGTACTAGAGGGTGTTGATACAGGAAGGTAGGCCTTTGTCTTACTTCAGTGAAAATATGAAAGGAACATCATTGAATTATTCCACTTATGATAAGGAGTTTTATTCAAATTTATGGGTGTTGACCTATTAGAAACATTATCTTTAGCACAACGAATTTGTGATAAGGACAGATCATGAGTCCTTAAAGCATCTCAAGGGGAAATCAAAGTTTCACAAACATGCCAAATGGATCAAGTTCATAGAGATATTTCAATATGTAATCCATTATAAGCAAGGAAGGAAAATGTGGTGATGGATGTGCTATCAAGAAGATATGTGTTGATCAACACCATGGAATCCAAGTTGATGGGATTTGAAAGTCTCTTATTTCTATGCTTTAGACTCCAATTTCAAGGCTATATTCAAATAATTGAGCCATGATCATCGTATGGATAGATTCCATTTTGATGAGGGTTATTTGTTCAAAGATAGGAGACTATGTATTCCCATGAGCTCATGGAGAGAGTTGTTTGTGAGAGAAGTACATTGTGGGGTTTGATTGGAATTTTTTGGAGGAACAAGACACTTCACATCACCAAAAATCAATTCTATTGGCCCAGAATGAAGCATGATGTGGAGAAGCTACGTGATCAATTCCTACAATATAGACAAGCCAAATCAATTTTGAAGCCCCAATGTAAGTATACTCCTCTTCATACTCCTAGTGGTCCTTGGATTGGAATTTTTATATGGATTGTGTGTTGGGATTCTTAGAAATAGGAGAGGTTGTGATAGCCTTTTTGTAATGGTAGAAGGTTTTCAAAGATCCAGCATACTTTTCCATGCCAAATATGTGATGATGCATCTAAAAGTGCACCTTCGATTGTTGTTCAGGTGCTGAAATTGCAGGTAATTCCTAGAACTTTCAGTAGTGATTAGGATTCCAAACCCCTTATTCATTTTTGGAAGAGTCTTTGGGTAATACTCGGTACTAAGCTTTGATTTTCTACTTCTTTGCACCCTCAAGGTAGTGAACCGTACTCTAGGTAGTTATTTCATTGTATGATTACGGGATCCCCAACTTCTTAGGAAGATCATTTACCTTTAACTAAATTTGCATATAATCAATCTATGCACTCTTATATTAATATGACACCATCTGAAGCATGTATGGATTTAACCCATTGGTACCTCTAACCCTATCCCCTTTTTCAAATGGTGTGGTTTTCATTTATATGCAAAAAGAAGGGCAAAGGAGATGTTAGAGAGATATTCACATGTCAAGGAGGCATTGAGTTGAACAAGTCCAAGGTGACACACAAGAGGAATCATGCTTGAATTGCTACTTGATTGTTACTTGTTACTTCTTTGAGAGTGTAATATCCTATCGTTGGGAGTGAATTCTCATAGTTAGTTTCCAACTTACATTGTTTAATTAATCAATATTTTTTCCATTTATGGATAATCTCTTGGGTTTATTTGTTATTAGTTGAATAGGGTTTTAGTAAATTCAAGTTTCTAGAATAGTTAACAAATGTACCTAGTACTTCGTTAATTTACTATTCGATTTTAGTTTAAAGAATTCCACATATCTTTTTATCTTCTTTCAGCGTTTGATATCGACCCTTGTTATACCCCTAACTAGGGCCTTATCATCTTGGTTTCAGATATTTAGCTAGGTATTTGTTTCAACAAATATGCATTTTTCCTAAATTAAAACCTACAAAAAAATAAAAAACCAAAAAGTTCAAAATATTATTTCAATTGGGTTAAGTTGAGTCTTATTTGAGCTTCATATCATTGGGATTATTTATCCTAGTGATTTGGGTCGAGAATTAAGACTTACAATAATTGAATTGATTGGGTTCAAGTTTTGATCATTATAGACTTGAAGTTTTTGAAGATTCAGAAGAAATTCTAAAGTGGATTTGTTGTGTGCTTAAACTTGAAGGTCAACGAGTATTGGGCATTGTTTTTGGAGTATTATGGAACTCTCCTGCAAAATTTCAGGTCATTCTAAGCTAAATTGAAGGATCTGGAAATTCAAATTCTCAATTATACTATATTGTTCTTAAGTTCATTGAAGAAGAGAGGGATTAAATTTGGTTAGTTTGATATAAGAAGGAGAGAGGAAACTTTTTACGCAAAAGGAATGTACTCTGATGATCCCAAGAACCACCCTAACCCGTACAACCAATTATTGTGAAGAAGGATCAAGGAATCGATATGACTGTTAGGAAGAAAGGGTAGATCATTCCTTCCTAGTCTCCAACACAGTTTGGACATCACGAAATTAGCCACTAACCTTGCCAATCTTGCAACATTTAAAGTGAGGCTCTGTTATTTTGAGCGACTGGAAAGTACAAAGCGTGACTCGTGTGCACTTTGGCCGAATCCCATTTCTCATTTGGTGATCCAAAAGTTATTTGGCACTTCACAATCAAGTCTTTACTTTTTGTCTTAGTTTTCTCTTTTAGTTGTTTCATTCCTTGATTCTACTCACTGTTTCTTGACTCGTAAACTAGTTTACAACTAAAAATTGAACTATTAGTTGTGAATTAGTTCTAGGTGAATATTTATTTCTTGCTTTATTGTTTACTTGTTTAGTTAGTTTCTTTAAATACTTCTTGTTTCTTATTTGGTTATTTGAGTTGTCCTTTGGCTTGGCCTATAAGATTCAACTCTACCATGAAATATAGGAAAATATTGAGTTGGTTGAATGAAGCTAGTTTTTACTCAACTAGGGAAGACGCTTAGAGGTAAGGGAGTTCTCACCAAAGAGTGAAGTGAGGTGTTTTCTACTAACTGTTTGTTGAGTTTTGTAGGTATGATGGCGGACAACAATAAAGATTGTGAAATCTTGGGTAATATTATGAAGAATTTAGCCAAGATCCTAAGAAAAATCCAAGAGTTGAATGAAAGAGTGGGAAGAATGTAGGAATGGATGGACAAATGAGAGGATGCTACAAATGCGGGCTCCATACAACTCTAAGGGAGTGATAAGGGAAAGTGAGTGGAATCATCACCTACTATTTCCCTTGAAGAATTGCATAGAATGTCTAAACCTTCCCAAAATCAAACCGACACCATCAAACTACCACTCAACCAGAGTCCAAATCCGTGAGAATCCAAAGTGCTAAAACTCTTCACCTAAACAAAAACAAAAACCAAAACCAAGTTCATTACCGGACCACATCTAATTCTTCTCTATATGGTTCATATGATATCTACCAAGAGGAACCCCACATCAATACAAATACCACAACTACCACAACCCATCGTACAATGTTGAGAATGTAGGTGATCGCTGGGATGACGAAGGGGATGATAGGACTAGAAATGGGTTTGAGGGTAGAGAAGGGGATACGTATCAATAGTATTTACGCAACCAAGGCATGGGAAGATGGGAGAATTGGGAAGGGGCTAGAGAAGATAGGCATGGGGATAGATTTGATCATGATCGAGGGCTCAACACCATCAAGATCACACTTCAAAAGTTCAAGGAAAGTAATGATCCAGAAGAGTTCCTGGATTGGATTTTGTAATGAGAGAGGATCTTTCTCACCAAAAACATCCAGATGCCTTGAAATCTAAGTATGCAATCATGCAATTTAAAGTCTATGCTTCTACTTGGTGGAAAAAAAATAGAAGGCAAAGAGAGACTCTCAAAGAATATGACTTGCCTACTTATCAAGATTTTCTTACTCTTATGGCCCGATATTGCCTACCCATTTCTATCAAGATGTTCTCAAGAGGTTGTATGCAATTATACAAGGGAGAAAGAGCATTGAAGAGTATTATGATGATTTTGAGAATTTGAAGATGCAATCTCACATGGATAAACCCTTGCAATATTCGGTGAGTCGGTTAGTGACCGAATTGAGACATGAAATCTTGAAGCCAATCAAGTTGAAACATTATGATAGTTTGGAGGCGGACTTATATGATGCAACTAAAATTAAGGAGTGCTTGATGAAGGAAAATTCCTACAAAATAAAGATTTCATCAACAACAATAAAGAAGAAAAAGTCCTACAAAAGATAGAGCTCATCAACAACAACTTGAGGCAAGAGCAATAATAAGATAAAATTATCTTCCAAGTGGGATAATTCTAAAGGCAAGGATCAAATGAAAAGTTAAGGGTGAATACAAGTCCAAGGCCTATAATAAGGTCGGTGACAAAGTTAAATGAGGAAACAATGTCAAATGTAATCAAGTACGGCTCTCTTCAATCCAATGCTTTAGATACCATGGCAGAGGACACATTGCAAGTCAATGTTCAAACATTAGGGAAATGGTTGGTTTTCAAAATGTCTATAGAGACAAAGTATAACTAGATAGTGATGAAGATAAGCAAGAGAGTCCTGAAGATGATCAATAAGATAATTTTGAAGGTGGAGAAGAAAACATAGAAGAGGGAAGAATTCCTTTAGGGGGGACTTATGAGGATGCTTATTTTGATACCTATGTGGGGATTATCACCTCTTGGAGGTGAATGAAAATTTTTCTTATTCTGTGAGAAGAATAATGGGTTCTATTAACAAAGAGGACTATGACCAATGAGAGAATTTATTTCACTCTAACTATAAGGTAGGGGCAAAGGTATGTGCCTTGATCATTGATAGTGGGAGTTGCACAAATATAGTGAGTTTATCATTGGTTGATTTTCTCAAAGTTCCAACAGAGGCACATTTGAATCCATACAAACTACAATGGCTCAATGATTGTGATAAGATGAAAGTCCATAGGCAAGCCACCAATAAGTTCAAAATTGGCAAGTACGAGGATGAACTTGAGTTTCATGTAATTCCTATGATAGGTTGTCATCTTATACTTGTTCATCCATGGAATTTTTATAGGGGTTTTATGCATGATGGGAGTTCCAATCAATATACTTTCACATAGGAGGGTCGAAAATATAAGTTGACACTTTTGACCCATATCAAGTGAGTGAAGAGTATAGAATCATCAAGGAGCTCCAAGCCAAAACAAGGCCATAGATGTTGGTGGAGGATATGAGGGTTCTACTCATGTCCAAATCAAGGTGGTTGATGTGTCCAAGGATAAGAGTTGTACTTGGCAGTGAACCAAGCAAGTGTTTAAAAGATATTGATGAGGCACACTTTCAAGTGTGGCTTGTTAACACCAACTTATTATTGCATACTAACCCAAGTACTAGCACTTTTCCTAGTGTTGTTTCTTCTCTTTTACAGCTATATAGAGCTTTTTTATCGGATGAGATGCCAAAGGGGTCACCTCTATTGAGAGGTATTGAGCATCAAATTAATTTTATGTTGCATTCTCAAATCCCACAGCATTCGTCTAATACAAGCGACCTGGAGGAGACCAAAGAGCTTCAAAGAAAAGTACAGGAACTTCTTAAGAAAGGGTTATTGTAAGAGAGATTAAGACCATGTGTCATGCTAGTCATCTTGGTTCTAACAAAAGATGGCACTTAGAGAATGTGTGTGGATTGTAGGGCGATTAACAAGATTACCATCACGTATAGGTACCTAATTTTGAGGCTTGATAATATGCTACATGAAATTTATGGTGCAACGGTGTTTTAAAACTAATGGACTAAGGGGCTATCAACAAATTCAAATAAAACAAGAAGAGAATGGAAACAGCTTTCAATATCAAGTTTGGGATCTATAAGTGGCTAGTCAATCCACTTGGGTTGACAAATGCTCCAAGTACTTTCATGTGGCTCATAAACCATGTA
>JBDJHY010137841.1:0-13309 GCA_039654485.1 Withania somnifera
GTTTCCAGTATTTTCCTATTTGCTTCTGTGACCCCTTTTTCTTGTATTCTGTTATTTACTTCATTTATTATTATTATGCACTCGGTAGGCCCTCAAAGCCTACTGAGTACGAGTTGCTTCGGCAACTTGTACTCATACTACACTCGCACTTGTGCAGATCCGAGTACAGGTTCCTGTTCGTGATAAACAGATTGTTGTTCATTTGGATTACATTCACCTCAGAGATTTAGGGTGATCTTGACATTCAGTTTGATCCTTCTTTTATTCAGACTATGTTTTGTTGATCTCCATTGTATTTCGGAGATACTTTATACTATATTCATTACAGTTTTATGATTCTATACTTAGTGGTTTATTTGACACTGATACCGAATTTTGGGTAGTTATTCTTTTCTTAATTAATTCTGCAACTTTTATTATTCTCATATTACTTTTGATATGCTTCCGCATTAAATGTACTAGTCCTCCGCTTCAGCTACGGATTACGGGGTTTGGTTCTCCTACTGGTGGTATAGTAGGTGCCATCATGATCCACAAAATAGGGTTGTGATATCTATGGAGGGATCTAATCTCATGTACAAAATCCTCATAAAATTCCAACTAGTGGCAGTCATCAGGGAAAATATTCTTATAATGACCCTCATGGTCATTACGATAAGTACACGACGTCTTACATTCTAGAGCATTTCAGTTGTTTTCCAAAGTCATTTATGCCTTTCTGTGACTAGTATTTCGGATCCCTAGCAACTCGTTTGGGAAATATCTCAAATTGTATATTTTTGAGCTTAAAATTAAGTACTCGTTGACCAAAGGCAACTTTCCTTCATGACGAGCTCAGAATTCAATTTCGATAGTTTTTTAGCTTCGGAATTCCAAACAAAGTCAAGATTGACCTTAAGTTTGTATTTCAGAGTTTTCGTTTGTAATTTATGCTAATTTGACATTTCTAGTTAAGTTTAATGTCTAAAGTGGAGCTTGAAGGTGAATTGAAGTTCAGAGTGTCGGATCGGAATTCTGATGCTTCTATCAGCTCCAAAATGGTAAATTTTGGCTAGTTTGACCTTTGGTATGCTTCCCAAGGTGTTTGCTAACCCCGTTGTAAAGTTTGTTTTTCGTTCCGGTGAACGGGCTCTGCAAACCCATTTTTGGCCTAATTTTAAGCCTAGTTTGTAATTTAGTATAAATTTACCATTAGACTCGTATTAATATATAGAATTCATTGGCACAAGTTTCAGATCATTTGGATCATTTTGATATCAGTCGGAGTACGATTCGTCATATTATAGATCCTTAGCGTCGGATGATAAGTAGGCTCCATGGGGCTATCTATGGGCTTATAGATTTAATAACTATACTAAATAGAATTCGTGGGTTGGGTTGCTAGGTTGTATAGTATCTTTGTACCATTCTTTTATCCGTTCCATGTTGATATTGATATTTTGGCGCCCGAGTGATATGGGGCTCGAGACTTAGCATTTGATTATAGATACCTGTACAGGGCCTAGGATATGGATATTTCATGATTATATGTGATATATATATATGTTGTTGATATGCTGTGCATTCATGACATAAGAGGTCGGGCTTATGGATCCAATGTGAGTGCATTGGGGCTGGGTAGTATACCACCTGATTTACGAGCCATTATGGCTAGCAGAATATTTGATGATAAAGTTAATAGAATCAAGAAGAAATAAATAAGAACATCTTAATAATAATATAAGTAAAGATCTTTTACTGTTTTAGCCTCGACATCATATTGAGCACCCGGTAACACTGTTTTCACTTGTTTTAGTCCAAGATTTACCTCCTAGCATCGGGAGAAGTATCATTTTACTAATAAATATTGGAACTTGAGACCGACTCTATTCGGCAGTGAGTAAAGAGTTGGGACTTGAGTCCGTCACCGTACGATAGTGAGTATAACTTTTTGACACACATGGTACTACTAGTTGTGGAAACATGATGATAGTAATTTATTGAGGATTAGTGGTAATACCCTATGATATACCAGCATTGTACGCCTTGACCTACCGAGTACGGCTTGCGGATATTATTGATTTTAGGCACAAAATGTCGGCAGGATAATATTGATATGAGGCATAAGATGCCAGCGGATATTATTGATGTGGAGCATAAGATGCCAGTTGTGATTCATTGTGGTTCTGAAATTGGGATGTGAGGTTCTAATGACATTCTTGTGTGTGTCACTTTTCTACACTTGTTTTCTTCAGTATATCCCTGGTAGTATGGTGATGCCTATGGGCTATGTTTCTATGTACGTTGCGCTTCTTATGGGGGATATGTCAGCATTTATTTTCTACTTTATTATTCTCATTATTGCTTAATTATCATTATTGGTTAATTGATGCTTCATGTTGTGTGGGACTTTGTGCCTTATACTTTTGTTAAGCCATTTACTCTTTTACTGAGGTTATCAGTATACCGTCCATGTTCTACTCCTATCTTCTTTGATTCCCATTTATTGGGTTATTATTCGCATATGTTGTTGCAAGGATGTCGGGTACATTTTCTTTCATTTCCTGAGATCCTATTATGTGATTAGCTAGTGATATCAGTCTATGTGACACTTGATTCGTATTTGAGTTGCTAGTTTCTTGTATAGTACTATTTACTTTTGTGACCCTTTTCTTGTACTCTATTGTACTGCTTTTATTATTGTTATGTGCTCAGTGAACCCTCAATGCCTGCTGGGTATGGGTTACTTCGGTGACTTGTACTCATACTACACTTGCACATATGAAGATCTGAGTAAAGGTTCTATTTCATGATATACAAACCGTTGTTCATTTAGATCTTAATCACATCAGATATTCAGGGTGAGCTAGGCGTCCAGCTTGTTCCTGCTTCTCTTCAGACTTATGTTTATTTGTTCTCCATTGTATTTTTGAGATGCAGTTATACTAAACTTACTTTAGTTTTATCATTTTCGTACTTAGTGGTTCGTTTGACACTAATATCGGATTTTGGGTAGATTATGTTGTTCTTTAAGACTTCTGCATAGTATTATCTTTGATTTAGACATACTTCTGCAGATGATATAGTAGTCCTCCGCTTCGTCTACGGACTACGGGTTTTGGTTCACCTACTGGTGGTATAGTAGGTTCCATTATGATCAGTGAAATTGGGTTGTGACAGCACCTGAATAGAGAATACTGAAACAGATGGTGGAATGGCTAAACCCTAAGTACTCGGTGTTGTTGGCACTCCCAAACCATAAGTTTGTGGTGCTGGTGGAAAATTTGGATTGAATGAACCTGGTGTTGAAGTCTGCACCCACATGTCGGCTGACCTGACATACCCAATAACTGTTATAGAAAGCCTCTCATCTCTGGAGTCAAAGATAGAACTGATAAAGGCATAGGAGAAAAGGTAGCTGGCCATGCAGCTCTGGTGGCTGCTGGCTTAGTACAGGCTCAGGCTCAGGCTCAGGCTCAGGCTCAGGCTCAGGCTCAGGCTCAATATCCTAAGCACTGATTGGTGAAACATCTTTAACTAGAGTCGCTACCCTATCATGTTCTTGACCTCGAACCTTAGCACAGGCTCGACTCCTAGATAGTGCTCTAATTGGTGGTGCAAAAGGTGCATTATCTCCTACCGCTTTCATAGATCGTGTATGTGCCATCTGCTAAAGAGTGAACAATAATAAATGTGATTTTCAAGAGACCAACTACGATACACGCTTGACACAGAAGTGAAAAGAGAATGAATGCCTAAATATGTCCCTGTAGCCTCTTGAAGATAGGATGCGGAAGTCTCCGCACCTAATTTCTAAGACTCTACTAGACATTGGCTGATGTACCAAATTTATCAACGCACCTAAGGCTCTGATACCCATTTTTCAAAACCCAATTTCTCAAGTCAGGAGGACGCCTAATCCCACCATAGGATAACCACTCCAAAAGAAGGAAAAGTAAGAATAATAAACTAATAGCGGAAGATATGATATAATAATAAGCGACAGGGATAAGAGGAAGTCTAAGCCAATGAAATAAAAACCCTAAAACCTAATATCCAGTATAATAGCCACTAAATGATAGTTAATGTCTTGAATAGAATATACAAAGTATGGCTTGAATGCAAATAGAAGAAGGAGGTATAAGAAAAGGTAAAATATAAGCTACGAACGTTTGAAGCCATCATATATCTTAGAAATAAAATATTAGCTTCAATATGGAATTAGTAGGGATCAATCATACTTGGGTATACACCAAAAGATACAGAAGTGTAGTACGAGTACAAATACAAAGGATACCAGTAGGCATCATCGGTCAACTAAGCTTATATGAAAATTAAAAGTTGTAAATAGTCAGATAAAGAATACAAGTCACAAAAGTCAAAAGAGAATCGCAAATATAGAAACTAGCTAATAAGATAAAGACATGTAATTATCCTAGACAACAAGATACGATATGGAAGATTTAGGAAAACAAAGGAAAGAATGTACCTAAATCCATGTTTAGCTATTAAGATATATAAATAAAAATAAGAAATAGAGGTATACCAGTAGCCTTAAAAAACGGAAATGGAAAGAACAATTGACTACAATAAGTGTAATAAAAAAGAATCACAAAAAGGGAGCCTATAATATATATCTAACTAGATACAATATACAATGCAGAATAAGTAAAAGAACTAGTAGAGATGAATGCAAACTCTCCAACACCCTTTCCTACTAGAGATTACAGATAGTAAACAACACTCAAAAATATAATATTCATGATGATATGATGAACTTATAGTTAGTAAGTCCGTACGCTCCTAACCTGAAACTACAAGCCCAGCAAGGTATGACCCATGGAAGGATGCAACTCGTATACCTCTACTCTCCAGTATAACCCACTTTCGATTGCCTGCAAGCCCGTATCTACAATGTCCATAGAGTCCACAACTGCTTACAACTCAACTCATAAAGTAAATTACATTCATATAACGATAAGATATATTTGGACCACTTTTGGGTCTATATCAAAACCAAGTACCAATGGTCGTGCCTAGCCACAATCAGGAGTAAATCTTAAATAATATCAACATCTGATCTTAGTCGTAACCAAGTCTAGTAATATACTTAAACTGTGATTATCTCTCTACATAGCCATTTATCATTAGAACTGGTAAAACATCTCAAAAATACTCATTTTAGTCTCATAATACAGAAAATGAGTCCTACAGGACCACTCAAGGTTTCAAATTTAATGATGTTAGAATCTTGGAAATAAGACAGTGGAAATTAATGTAAAAAAAAGTTTTATGATTTTGATACTCTCAAACACAACAATTTATCATAACCAGACATGTCAGCAAAGCATAGGCTCAATACTTAAAGATAACATAATCAGTCATAATATCCCGAGAGATATTTCACATAAAACTAACCGTCTATATTCTAGATAAAATCAAGACCATTCAGGGTCACAGGGTAACTAAAATCACAAATGCAATACCAATGAGAAAAAAAGAAGCAAACTAAAGAAGCAAACAGGGCCATGGGTACCAAGCATATGGGTCTAAACATACCTGTAGGCCCGCGAGCCCAAAACTCTAAATAAAAGGTACCAAAATATTCCCCACACCATAGAGAACTCATACCCAAAATATAGAGCTAGGACAATCAAGAAATAGGCTAGAATCAATGGATTATAGTGAAGAAATCACTTGAAGATATTGGAAAAATTTAGGGTGAAACTGGGAGAAATTTGAGAGAAAACTTATCAATAATTTAAGAATAATCGAATAAATTAAGTTCCCAGTGCTATCCAGTCTTATAAGTGAAATCCAAGGTTGAACAATGGTGGAAACCTAAGTTTTGAAGAGAAAAGGTGAAGGA
The DNA here is from genome assembly GCA_039654485.1 of Withania somnifera. Taxonomy (NCBI): domain Eukaryota; kingdom Viridiplantae; phylum Streptophyta; class Magnoliopsida; order Solanales; family Solanaceae; genus Withania; species Withania somnifera. Next base: position 5,849 of record JBDJHY010137841.1, read on the forward strand.
AATGGAAGAAAGTTTGAGATTTAAAGTATATATACCATGTCCTGGCTCCAAATGATGGAAAAAAATTTACCACCATCGGCACCTGACCAACGAATTCATGCTAAAGGGATGGGGAGAGACTTAGTACCAGCAACACAAAGTTGATGCAATCGCATCAAACATTGACTAAGCGACTCAACGTTGTTGATGTGGGCAGAACACAATCACGCTAAATATTAAAAAAAAGGGAACCATATCCACCCATAGAGATCGCACTGAACATTCTTCGGTTGCACTAATTGTACAAAATCAACAACTTTTAGAAATAGGATTTTAGGTCTCTAGGCCTAAACAAAGCCCGACATACATAAATCAAATATGTCAATTACGTGGAAAAGAAAATTTAGACTCAACTACATATATGGAAATTAGACTCGAGGTAATATCAATGAAATGTTAACCAAATTCAACACTTTGCTAAATTAATCAAGTTTCCAACTGAGTACTAAAAATGAGCTCGGTTGAATCGAAGCCCGGACGAAAAACTCATCTAAACCAAATTTGACATATCAGAGCTGGTGGTGTAGTCAGATTTTCAATTTTGGGATCTGATCGCAAAATAATCACCAAGTTCCACTTATGAACTATAAAATACATAAAACTCACAAAATCACATAAACTCAAAACCAAGTCCTCCAGTGTAATGGCCCTCGGATCTATTTCCATGATTTCCATAATCTCTCTATGTTTAGAATGTACTCTAACTTTTCCAAGTCATTTTTGACTTATCTGGGATTGATAGATTGGTTCCCCAGAAGTTTTACAACTTAATTTCTTTAATTATTGCTACTTCAGGCCTTATTCAGCTTATATGATCTAGAAACACCTTTTCTTCAATTCCCTTGAGTCCGTAATTTTTATTACATAAATATTTTATATATGGATTGTTTAAACTATTCTCCATTTCTATTCCAAGCCTTAATTGTTAGGCTAATTGGGCATCAAAGGGATGCGATCGTGTGGAGTTAGATGTGATCGCATAGGACCAGCCCAGTGTGTATCATAATCATGGGGCTGGGGGACACAATTGAGGTAGTTAAGGCAACCAGGGGTCACTATCGCGTTGCCTGCTCCACGATCACGTGACCACCTGACATGCTTATAAAAGTTCTTTTCTTCATTTATTAGAGATCATTATCCCGTTACTTTTAATTTTCTCTGTACTAAAAAGTTTGTATCAGTATAATTCTATGTGATTTTAATTAGTGGAATCATATTCCAGTAGTTCTATAATCATTGCTATATGGTAATTCCTTATTTTCTCTATTATGATAAAGTTTTATTTATTACATAAGCTTATTGGGTTTGTTTCTTCAATATTTACTATTAGTGTAAAACCTATTTTTACCATATTATGTATGATTCTGCGTGTTGATATAAATATTTTATTTTTTGAGCTACTAGGGTTTATAAACCTATTTTTAGTTTGGATTTCGACCCTGCTATGTATAAAGCAATTTAGTAGTGAGTACAGTGCTGGGACTTGAATCCGTCATTGTATGGCAATGTGTACAACTTTTTGACACACGTGGTACTACTAATTGTGGAAACATGATGATACTGATTTATTGAGCATTAGTGGTGATACCCTATGATATACTGGCGTTATGCGCCTTGACCTGCCGAGAACGACTAGTGGATATTATTTATTTGAGGCACAAGATGCCAGCGGATATTGTTGATTTGAGGCACAAGATATCGAAGGGATAATATTGATATGAGGCACAAGATGCCACCGTATATTGTTGATATGGCACAAGGTTCTAGTTGTGATTCATTGCGGTTGGAAAATTGGGATGTGAGGTTCTGATTACGTTCATGTGTATGTTTACTTTTCTACACTTGTTTTCTTCAGTGTGCTTATAGATCGGGTGGGGGATCTACGACTAAGTATGTTTCTATGTACGTTGCGGTTCCTTATGGTGGACTATTCAGCGTTTAATTTCTTTACTTTATTATTCGTATTACTGCTTTGTTGTTCTTATTGGTTACTTGCTGCTTCATGTTATGTGGGACTTTTGCCTTACATTCTTATTCAGTTATTTACCCTTTTACTTGAGGTTATCGGTATACCGACCATGTTCTACTCCTATTTTCTTTGATTCCTATTTATTGTGTTATTATTCACATATATCATTGCAAGGATACCAAGTAAGTTTTCTTTCATTCCCTGAGGCCCTGTTATGTGACTAGCTAGCAATATCAGTCTATGTGACACTTGACTCATATTTGAGTTGCTAGTTTCCCGTATTGTAATATTTGCTTCTGTGACCCCTTTTCTTATACTCTGTTATTTACTTCTTTTATTATTGTTATGTGCTCAATGGGCCCTCGAAGTCTTCTGGGTACGGGTTGCTCCGGCGACTTGTACTCATACTACACTTACACATATGCAGATTCGAGTACAGGTTCCCGTTCGTGATATACAAAAAATTGTTTTTTCGGATCTTATTCAGATCAGAGATTCAGGGTGAGTTTGGCGTCCATCTTGTTCCTGATTCTCTTTGGACTTATGCTTATTTGTTCTCCATTGTATTTCAGAGATGCAGTTATACTAAACTTACTTCTGTTTTATCATTTTAGTACTTAGTGGTTCGTTTGACATTGATACCAGATTTTGTGTAGAATATGTTATTCTTTAAGACTTCCGCATAGTACTATCTTTGATTTTTGACATACTTTTACAAATGATATAGTAGTCCTCCGCTTCGGCTACGGTCTTCGGGATTTGGCTCTCCTACTGGTTGTATAGTAGGTTCCATCATGATTCTCGAAATTGGGTCGTCAAAAATTGGTACCAGAGCCTGGTTCATCAGTGTTAGTGTACAGAACCAATGCCTAGTAGAGTCCTGCAGATTGACGTAGAGACGTCCATTGCTTATCTTCAAAAGGCTATCGGTACATTTAGGAAAAATGACTCCTTCTTTTGAATCCTATATCGTGCGTATATCCTTGAAGGTTTTTTAAAACTATCACTCATTGTCATCACTCTTTCGTATATACTGCATACAAGTTCAACCGCAGCTAAGAGGACAGTTGAGGCACCAGCCGAAGTGCCTACTCCAGCTACTACTGCAGAGGTTACACCTATCTCTGCAATACCTATTGCAGCACCAGTCATGGTACAGACAGCAGTACTTATTCCCATACCTACTACAGCACCATCTCCAGATATTCATGGCATACTATTGCAGCTACTTAGTTCCTTTGGAGGCTCTCCTACAGATGCAACACAGCCAGCAGTCTCGGTAGCCCAGCCTACAGTGTAGATAGTGCCACTTGTGGCTCCAACAGTGACTTCTACACCTTTTCATGTGTTTCCAGTACCTACCGTTGCTCTGGTTGTTGATCAAATTTAGCCATGTCAGACACAGAGCAAAAGCTCCTGACTCGATTTTTTAGATTGGATCCCCTCAGATTTATTGGAGCACTAGGGAAAGATGCACACGAGTTTATGGTGGAATGCGAGGAGAGGTTGACCAACATGAGAGTGCTATAGACCCATGGCATAGCCTTCACCACTTATCAGATGCGTGGTACGGCAAAGCAGTGGTGGCGGGCATTCTTAGTTTGCAGACCCGCCGGTTTATCACAGCCTACTTGGGTTGAATTATATGAGGTATTTCTAAAGAAATTTATTTCCAGGGCTAAGAGAGATCGTTGAGGGAATAACTCTGGTAGTTAGAGTAGGGTTCGATGTCAGTCACTGAATATGAGGCTAGATTCCACCATCTTTTAGTATATGGGGTTGAGTTCATGCCGACAGAGGCGGAGAGAGTCTGCAAGTTTGCTTAAGGGTTGAGGGATAGTCTCATGAGGTAGTGGCATTATTGGTTTCTGATGGTCATCCATTCCAGGACGTAGTTGATCATGTAAACTCTATGGAAGCCCTATATCCTGAGTCACGTTAGTTCAATAAAAAGAGGCTAAGGTTTAGGGTAGGTTATAGTGGGTCCCGTTTTGGGGGCCGTAGGTAGTTTCTTCAGCTGTATGGCCAGTCTAGAAGGCTGATGCAGGCATCACTCTAGGTTTTGTCTCTATCTCCTGCACAGTTTTCACGAGGATTTGAATCTTCACATCAGAGTAGGTGATGGGTTCTGGTAGAGGAGCCTGACCAAGTGGGCTATCTGGGTCGTCATTCGAGTGTGGCCTTGTAAGCTATTATGCTATATTTTTCCTTAAAAGGGAGTTATTCAGCTTGCTATAATAGCTGCACAACCAGTGAGAGCAGTACCTCAACCCGTTAGAGGTGGGGCACAGGATGGTCATAGAGGTGGTGGCCAGCGTGGTAGGAGCAAGGGTCACAGTGATGGTCAACATGGTGGTGATCGCCAACTTTATGCAGTTCTTTCTTGACCTGAGGCTTGACCCTGGTTCTACATGCTCTTATGTATCGTCTTATTTTGCACTCAATTTAGGGTTGCCTAGATGTCTTTGTCTATGCGTGTTGATACCTCGGTAGGGCATCCTTTATTAGTGGATCGGGTGATCCTATCTTGTATGATTTTTGTTGGCAGGTTAGACACATGGGCTAACTTGACATTACTAGACATGGTAGACTTTGATGTTACTCTTGGTATGGATTGGTTGTCTCCACATCGTGCAGTTTTAGGTTGTTATGCCAAGATTATCACCTTAGCGGTACCAGGTTCATCTCTAGTAGTGTGGAAGGGTTCTAGTAGCCATGCACCGACAGGCTTTATTTCTTGCCTTCAGGCTAGGAGACTAGTAGTGAGAGGGTGTTTGGCATACTTAGCATATATACGTGATATTCCGGTTGAAACCTCTACTCGTGAGTTTATTCCTATTATTTTTGAGTTTCTTGATATATTTTTGACCAACCTACTAGGCCTACCACTAGAGCGGGATATTGATTTTGCTATTGACTTAGAGTCGAGCACTAAGCCTATTTCTATTGCTCCATATCGTATGACTCCTACTGAGTTGAGGGAGCTGAAGGTTCAGCTTCAGATTTGTTAGAGAATGTTTTGTTCGTTCTAATGTGTCACCTTGGGGTGCACCAGTTCTCTTTGTAAAGAAAAAGGATGGTACGATGAGAATATGTATTAATTATCGACAGCTGAATAAAGTTGTGAAGAACAAATATCCTATGCCGAGAATTGATGACTTGTTTGATAAGCTTCATGGATAAATAGTCTTCTCAAAGATTTATTTGAGGTCTAGTTACCATCAGTTGCGTATTCGGACAGAGGATATCCTTAAGGTAGTTTTCATGACCCTTTATGTTCATTATGAGCTTTTAGTTATGTCTTTTGGATTGACCAATGTTCCAGCAGCCTTTATGGATTTGATACATAGGGTGCTTAATCCCTACTTGGAATCGTTCGTTATTGTGTTTATCGATGACATCTTAGTGTATTCACAAAGTAATTCCAATCATGAGCAGTACTTGAGATTGACTCTCCAAACACTGAGAGAACATAAGTTGTATGTTAAGTTCTTAAAATGTGAGTTTTGGTTAGAATCTATTGCATTTTTTGGGAATATAATGTCCAAGGCTGGGATTAAAGTTGATCCAACAAAGATTCAGGTGGTACATGATTGGCCAAGGCCGACTTCTATTTTTGAGATTCACAGTATTGTAGGTTTGGTGGGATATTATCGGCATTTTGTCGAAGGGTTTTCTTTGATTGCAGCACCTTTTTCCAAGATGACCAGGAAGGATGTTCCTTCCAATGGTCTGAGGATTGTGATTTGAGCTTTGCTAAGCTCAAGGACTTATTGACTTCAACTTTAGTTTTAACCTTGCTAGTGGAGGGTCAGGGATTCTCCGAGTATTGTGATGCTTATTGTGTTGGTTTTGGTTGTGTTTTGATGCAACAGGACCGAGTTATTGCATATGCTTCGAGGAAGCTGAAGGTGCATGAGCGTAACTACCCCACTCATGACTTAGAATTGGTGGCGGTGGTATTTGCGCTTAAGATTTGGAGGCATTATCTATATGGGGTCTAGTATGAGATCTTTACTGACCATCATAGTCTCCAGTACATTATGAGTCAGAGGGAGTTTAACTCCAGACAGCGAAGATGGATTGAGCTACTAAAAGACTATTATATTTCTATTCTTTATCACCCGAGCAAGACAAACATTATGGCAAATGCCTTGAGCCGAAAAGCAGCCAGTATGGGTAGCCTAGAAGCCTTGTCATTTTTCGAAAGGCCGTTGGCGGTAGAAGTTCAGTCGCTGGCTAACTGATTGGCTAGTCTTTTTATTTCAGACCCTAGTTGTGTGTTGGCATATGTTGAGGCCAAATCTTTCTTGATAGATCAGATTTGACAGAGTCAGTTTTAGGATAAGCAGTTGGTTTCCCTCTGTAGAGACGTATTAGCCGGAGAGGCTGATAGGGCTTCTATTGATTCAAATGGTGTGCTTCGGTACAATTGTTGCATTTGTGTACCTCAGGTGGGTGATTTGAGACAGTTAATCTTGTAGGAGGCTCACAGTTCCAGGTATTCTATTTATCCAGGTGCAGCCAAGATGTATCACGACCTAGTGATTCGTTTGACATTGATACCGGATTTGGGTAGATTATGTTATTCTTTAATACTTCTGCATAGTATTATCTTTGATTTTGACATACTTACGCAAACTATATAGTAGTCCTCCGCTTCGACTATGGACTACAGGGTTTGGTTCTCCTACTGGTGGTATAGTAGGTGTCATCATGATCCGTGAAATCAGGTCGTGATAGCTGGTATGTGCCAAAACCATCTCATGTGCTTAGTCGAGAATTTATTTAGCTAGACAACCGTCTAACCTATGTTGAGAAGCCTGAGTCCATTATTAATAGGGACGTGAGATGGATCAGGTCCAGAGAGATTCCATTGGTGAAGGTTCCTTCGGCGCACCGACTTGTGGAGCTGGCTACCTGGGAGATAGAGTGTGATATAGGATCCCAATATCTATATCTATTCGAGCCTTTAGGTACTACTCTTTCCTTGACTTTCCAAGATAAAAGTTCTTTTTATTGGTGGATGTTGTAATGAACTGTATGGTCATTTTACTTGAATTTCTACCTTTTTGTGCTTATGTCCTTCTATTAGCTTCCCAAGTCATTTATGACTTGCTGGGACAGGTAGTTTAATTCCCTGGCAATTCTATTTCTTGGTATCTCAATTTTCGTATTCTGAGGCTTAGTATTGAAATAGTGGAACTTGAGAGTGAATTCTTAGTAATCAAGCTCAGAATAAGATTTCGATAGTTTGTTAGATCTGGAACACCTACTTTGGTCTAGTTTAGGTTTGAGCTATTTGAAAAAATTCAGTTCAGTTGGAATTCACTTTGGATCTTGGGATGGATTTTGGTGATCGAAATGATATATAAGAATTTTAACACTTCCATCAGCTCTGGAATGTCAAATTTGGGCCGGTAGGATTACTAGCATGCTTCCCAAGGTATCGA
>JBDJHY010137851.1:6537-23229 GCA_039654485.1 Withania somnifera
ATAGTGATCCTAAGTCATTTATGAATTATCAGGACTAGTGGTTTGATTCTCGGATCATTTTTTGGTTGTTATATTTGTTTCCCTATTCTAAAGTTCTAAGTTCTGATAACATTAACTCTGTTCAATGTCTTTTAAAATGACCTCAGGATTGAACTCCAACAGTTCTGTTATTTCCAGAATATGAACTTTGTAACAAACAAACAATTGGTTCATTTCCAAGAGCCTTCATGGTGGATTTATCTTTTTTGCATTTTTATGAGCTTTCTAGTTCATTAATGGAGCTTGGGTAGTCATATTTTAAATTAAGCCTTGTATTGGAAATTTGACTACTCCATCAGCTCTAGAATGTCTAGTTTGGGGATGTTGAGGTGTTCATTTAGGCTATGAACCATCTGAGCTTATTTGAGTACTTGGTTGGAAAGTTGGAAATTAGTGAATTGTTGAGTTTGGTATTTCATTTAAACATTCTCTAATCGAAATTATGTCTGTGGCAATACATCTGAAATATTGTTTCCATGCAACTTTCTTATTTGGTTCAGATGTATTGGACATTGTTTGGGCCTGAAGGCCCAAATTCTAAAAATCAATAGTGTTGTCATCTGGTGTAGCCAATAAATCTGCACTTTGACTGATTTATCAGCCCTAATCAATTTATCGATGACCGGTTTATTAGTTATTTTTCTGATAAATTTGCATCCGTCAACCTTTTATATAACTACTAAGTTCCAAAATTTATCTCATTTAATTCATCTTTTGAAACCCCAAACATCTCAAACCCTATTGAAAATTCTTAGGTATTCTCAACTATTAATGGATGAATTTGGAAACTAAATATCTTCAAAAACCCATTAATTATTAATTGATTCCCATACAAAATCTTTCAATATTTATCCAACCCCCCCCCCATTTCCTTCTTCCTCCCAAAAATGTCCATTGATGAACCTCAAGCTTTGGGGTTTCTTCTTTAAACTTGGAAAGTATTGGGAAAGATTTAGAAATACTTTTTGATCACTTTTTGGTAAGTTTTCATCCTTAATTCATAGATTTTTATTCAAAAAATGCCAAAAGTCCCCATGTGTATTCTACACATTATTTGATAAATTAAAGCTTGTTTATTGCTTATTTCTGCTTCAAGTTCGAGTACAGATTTCCTATGTCGTAAGGGACATTTTGGTACCCCTTGTTCATGCTTTTGGGTTCGCATGCCCCGTGGACCCATTTTGATCCATATTTATACCCTGACTATTTTCATAGATTTATGGGTATTATTTGAATCCTTTTAACATCTAAATTATTATTTTTATAGTTTTGTGATTGTTTAAGCAAATTAGTGCATTTTTGGAGAGTTGGAGCAGTTCGAGTATCTTCTATGTAGTATTTGGAAGCTTGTCTTCATAAGACAGGTAGGCTATGGCTTACGATCTTAGACAAGTCTTATATGAGAAATAATAGTATTGATCAACATCCATAGGTTAGGAATGCTAGCTTGTACCATTGAATCTGTCCGTTTATTTAGTCCAACTCATTACTATGTGTTGATTTTGTATTTGATCATAGCTTACCCTATGCTTTGCATTGGCTCTGGGACATAGACGGTGGGATTATAGAAAATTTATGTGAGTACTGAGCATCGATTTGGCTGGTTATGCTTGTTATAGTGATTCTGATCTTGTACAAGGCCGGTAAGACATTCGATTATCCTTGAATATGATTGTGCTCATATGTTTCATGAGAGTCATCATTATGATACTGAGACCTTATCTATTGGTTTCCACTGTTTATGGCCAGAGAGCCCATTATTGATGATTTAGAAACCTTGTATGGCCTTGTTGAGTCCGTTTTCAAATATTGATTGGCCTTAAGGGCCCATTTTTGTATACTAATGACTTGCATTACTTTGAGATTTTGATAACAAAAGATGAGCATAGATATTTTGATATGATCATAGAGATTTTGATATTTTTGGCTACTTTTAATATGAAATTGGTTTTGAGCAGACTCTTTATAATAATAAACTAATTATGTTTTTCCTGAAATCATTTTAAAGACCTGATTGTTGATTAGACGCCCGGTACACTTGTTTACAGTGGTAAGTATATATTGTTTGTATAGGTTGTATTTCAATATGCCTTCTCCCTTCGTCCTTTATTAAGATTTGCGGTTGCTTTCAAGAATTAGGCCAGACCCATAAAGGATAAAGACAAAAGTCTAGATTTATTTCTAGTTTAAAGTTTCATACCCAGGGTTAGATTTGGTTGGGTTACAGTCTGATAGATAAGCTTTCCAACCAAACATGTATACCTCTCTTGCTTTTAAAGAGCAGTCCATCATCCTTAATAAAGAAAGATGGGGGTAAGGAATAAAGATGGTTGGTAAGATGCTAGCAGTCTAACTCGGGTAAACAGATGAGTCAGTTATAGTAGACTTCTATGCACGTTTAAAGAAAAGCTACTAACGCCAACTCTATCTTAACGATCGGTAATTCCCTATCTAACGGATCTGGCTCCCTTCTATTCGAGCTTGGATGAACGCACCCCATAAGTACCCAACCTTCCTTTTGCTCTTTCTTTGGTTTTCCTTCCACGAATGACCTTGTTTATTTCTCTTACTTGATTATATATTTAGAGTACTCAAATACACTTCCATTTTTTTATTATAATTCTTCCATAATTGTGGTTAGCTAGATCAAATAATTCTTCTTTGTCTTCGCCACTTAAATGTAGCATCCATTACTTTCCTATACTGTATTTCTTTGACTTTCATGACTTATTTATTCATTATTTTCTATTCACTGCTTTTATTTTTTATATAAGCCTGGTCAGCCTAGACTACTTGGTACCCATTGTTTTTGGTACTCATACTACACTTTTGCATCTCTTTTGTGTGGATTTGAGTGTAAGTGATCAACACTGACTCCTGAGAGTGTTGATTATCTTTATCCAAGGTACACGATGGCTTTTAGCATCCAGAGCTTGAATTTACCTCTCTTTATCTTCTTATTTCAATCATTTGTATTGATGTAGATAGATATAATGTACTCACTTCAGACTTGAATTTATTTCTCTTAAAGGCTCATGTACTAGTTTGCAAAGTTCTGGGGATTTCTTTTACCGTACTAGATTTCCATATGTTCTACCTTATTTATGTTATTATCTTCCTCTTTTACTTATTTTTGTAGATTTTCGTATTTGTTGGTTGGTTCTACTATGCTGGGATGTAGGTGCCCTCATGATCTAAGAAATCAGGTCGAGAAAATGCAAATGCGTGCACTGATAACAATCTAAATACATGTCAAAGTGATATGATGGAAATCAATGCATAATCAGGGCCACTCAAAAAGTGATATGATGGAAATCAATGCATAATCAGGGCCACTCAAAGGCTTCACAATAAAGAGAATGGAATATGGATCAATCAGAGTGATATAAGGCATACGATGTATCATGGGACAATCCAAAGCAAGTAATCCAATAGAAAACCCCACAAGGGAACATAAACCAAATAAGATATCACAACAACACTCATAAGCCTCTCATACACATTCTCAATCAATATGTATTGAGTTTACATAACAGAAAATAGTATGTTCCATGTGTTCTACAAAGCTTTGTAAAAGAGGCAAGCTTTCAATTGCCTTAAATGAGGAAACTCTATCAAATTGGGGCCTTTCCTTCACGTCGGGTGCTCACCTCCAAAATATCTAATCAACTATGATCTAAGAGTAAGAAAATATGAAGTTTGATACCTATATAGATAATTCTATAATTGAGTTTAAAATCGGCCACAAAACACAAAATGATGTTTCTCATACTCTAAGGATCATAAATATGAACTTTCATCGAAATTGGAGTAGTAATTGACCCTCAAAACTCATTTATTCAATATCAAGGTTTTTCACAAAATCCCTATTCTTAGGCCTTAAAATGACCAGTTTTTCAAGTTAAAATCAAGGAATTACTAGCAGGTAATAAAACACTTAGCATTTTATACACTTACCCAAGTGATACACCTCATAAACTACCCTTGAAAAATCCCCCAAGAAAGCTATCAAAGTCAAAAATTAAGGAAATGGAGAATTGAGCTCATGAACAAGTATTTATTTTGACTCATGTTTTGCAGTGCCCTGACCCCATTGGTGATGAGTTAAATAAGCCAAGACCCTGAAGTGATCTATGCATTAGCGGTCAACTAACTGCTACGCGATCGCCCCTAAAAAATGCTCACCGTATTTGCGGTGCCCTTACCGCTTTCGCAGTTAATCACACCAATGCTCCTCTGTGTTCACAGTGACCCAACCTCTTTTACAGAGAGAAAAATACGATGCACCAGCAGCTGAGGCATGAGAGCAAACTCATACAAAACTAGTCTGCGAATGGACACTCGGGATTCGCTTGGAACCCTGTGCTAACAAACTATATATACTACCCCACTAAATTTTCATTTCAGACACAATGGAACCATCAAAAAGTGAATCTGAGGCCTTGGCCCTATACCTACCAAGGTTACTAAAACCTTACCAAAAAGACAAAAATACCCTTAGAACTTCTGTAAAATATTTTGAACCTTTTTCTAGCCTAAAAATAAGCTCCCAAATCATTGGAGTCGATGTAATTCAAATACGAATGTATGACAATCAAGTGTTTAGCAAAGTCAAACTTTGGCCTTAATACTCAAATTTATCATGTCTAATGAGCTAAAATCAACATAGAAAGCCTAAGATTGAAAAATAAGGTCATTTTAGGCTTATTTCAACATTCTGGAGCTGATGGAACTGACGAAATTCCATCCTGAGATAGTAACTCCAATGGATGTCTAAGCCATCTATTTCAATTCAAAAGCTCCAAAAAACTGAAAATTTCTCAAACATCACAACTTTAAGCTCTGATTTCAGAACCAACTCCATAAATTAAATAGTTATGACTTGAGGTAACTCACAAAAAGGGTAAATGGTAATTATAAAGGAAATGCAAAAATAACCTTTAGTGTCGTGACAGATTTTATCCTAATTTATGATAGTTTGAGGGATGAAGGCCCGCCATCACCATATTTTATAATGTTATAACCTTAAGGGCCTATTTTGTGATATAAATGGATAAACTTGACTAAAGTGGTTAACATGAGATTTTCTAATAATAAAAAAAGGGTTTGAACTTATTTTGGTCCTTATCGATGGTCGGCCACTCAATTACTCCTTTCCACTTGTTTTATACTAGGTTTCACAACCTTACATTGGTAACTATCATTTATTACTATTGTTGGCACTTAAGTACAGGCCTGACTTTTGGAAGTTAGTAAAATATTTTGTTACTATATCAAACCTACCGAGTTGATACAATAATTCTTATTGTACTGTGACATTGTGGCACCGAGTTGTCGAGAAATCAATATTAAGGTAATGTAATACTGAGATGTGATACATACTAAGATGTTAGGATTGGTAAGCAGTTGGCATACCTCCATGGATATACGGGGTTAAGCCCTTGTATAGGTCCTTCTTGTTGACCTATAGGTACCAAAGAAGGAGCATACATAAGTAATATTAAATAATCATTGTGTGTTACTTTACTGCAATTATGAACTCTCCGGTCATAGGAGGGGTCGGATCAGTAAGGTACCTTGTTCATACTCTTTATTGGTAGGTGAGGATTTTAGAAGTGTCTGGCTTGTATTTTCTAATACCTATATATATAGTCATTAGGTGTAGCTTTTACTCATTGTTCTTCCTTCGCTAGTGGGATTTTTTGTACATATGTGTACTTGTTGTATCTTTCCCTTCCATGTTATTAAGGTTACTGGTATACTGCATGTTCCCCCCTAGCCTGTCCTGCAATCTTTATTACATGTTTTCCTCATTATTATTTTTATTTTTCTACAAGGACCTCGGGTATATATTCTGTTCTTACTTGAGTTCCTACCTCATTTCCATAACTATCAGTATTTACTTGATATTTTCTTTCTTGCTCCTATTTGTATAGCTAGCTTCATATGCTATTTTACTTGCTTCTATGACATACTTTCTTTACCTTCCTACTATTTACTATTTTTTTTCCTTTATGTGCCTGATGGGCCTTCGAAGCCAACTAGATACTCGTTACTTCGGCAATTAGTACTTATACTACACTTTTATATTTTCTCTGGTACAGATACAGCTGTGGGTTATTGTACTTTTGTATACTCTGTACTTCATATCTTATAATAGCTCATGTACATACTGTTATCCGGTTTTGGGAGGGTTTTTTAACTGTTGTATCTTATTCTGTTCATCTTATCTCATCTTTCATTTATTATTACTTCTTACATATTGTGCTTAGCGTTATTTACGATAGTATCACGTCCATTGTTGATTCTGGATACTGGTTAATTTGCCTATAGGTGGGAGAGTAGGTGCCATAATAACCTAAGAAATTAAGTCGTGAAAGCAATAAGTATTGAAAAAAATTATTTCAGCATAAAAGGACTAAGCCCATATATATTAGGCACCATTTTCTGAGGGATAATATTGAGAAAGATCTAATATCTATGCAGTTTTATAAAATTGAAAAACAAAGGTATTGAGTAAAGAGCAATGTGAGAAAATAGATTAGACCTTGGGATGATGAAGATAAGATAAGCATTGCACCATAACTCCCTCATCATTGGCAAAACAAAACAATGTATGAGGCTATGAATTATTCCATATCTAGCTCAAATTAAGTGTTGTAAAATTCACACTCATGTAGCATGAAACAACACTTGTAGTAAAAATGTCTATTGATATTTCCTTTATTGTCCAAAATTGATGCAAATAGGCATGACGGGAATGAAGAATGGAACATACTAGGGAACACAGTCATGTTTGCATTTAAAATTTTGGGCTTATTTTCGAATGTTGTTCAACATTGACCCTAAACATTATCATTTATTTTTCTCACCCTCCCTTACCTCATCTCCCACTCGAACTACTGTCTCACCTTTCCATCGCCGGTCTTTGTATCCCATTGGTATATGGACGATGGTGTTTAGGGTTCCCACCTCTAAGGAAGCCTATTACTATTGAGGTTTCTCCAAGGGAGTGCATTTACTTTTTTCTATATTTTTTCTTTGATGGGCTACTTCGAAGTATGGTTGATGGTGTTTTTATTGAATTTGATGAGATCTAACTTGGTGCTTTATTGAGCATTCCTTAAAAGTTTCTACAACTCCGGAAGAAGAGGTGGCCTACAATTCCCCCTCCCTTAACATCCTAGGATATTTCCCAAAAGCTTTCTATTAATCCTATCAAGCTCTCGAATATTAGGGTCCTAAAGAGGTACATCTCCCCATACCATCAACTATTGTTCTTCTTTGACATTTAGAGTCGTGTCCATGGCCAAGATAATATGTATACTTCTTCATATCTCGATCTTTCCTTGATATAGTTTTTGGACAAAAGACTTGACATTAATCTTTATGGGTTGATGATATCCTTTCTTAAAAAGGTTTCCACCTCTACCAATGTTAATTATTTAGTATCATTAGGTTTTATTATTACTTGGGTGTTTAGGGAGCTTAAAATTTCTCTTCCATCCCTCTAGACATACATGCTCTATGATGCAATTGATTACTACGCTACAAAAGGAAAGTGTAGTACCTTTCCATGTTGAAAATGTTACTCCCATATAGGAACTTTCCTCTGACTCTGTTCCTTGCAATGTTCCTGAGACTTCTCACTCTCACGGTGCAAAGTCTCATCTTTCACTAGTCCTTCCTAAGAATCTGCAGCTAAAGCAATAAAATGAGTGTCTCCATTGGGAGGTTGGTTCACTTAAGGAGAAGTTTCCCCATAGCGAGGAGTTGAGCACCATCCTCCATGCTGAGTTGGTGATCCTGATTTGTAGTATGCCTAAATCCATTCCTGATCCTCCTCCTTCTCCTTCATCTACGTCTTGTCCTCCTTCTCCCTATCCTCCTTATTAGTTGTTCTTTTATTTTCCTTCCTTGAACAATATTATTATTTTGTCTAATATCTTGGAATATGCTTGAATGCTCTATCTAACTCTTCTTTTGTTTTGTGATTATCCTTTGTGAACTCTTGAGGATATAGCAAATATCTATAGATTTCTTTGTGGAAGTTACATGTCTTACGTTTTTGTTAGTTTCCCTACTGGTGGTGAGCTACATATATTGTATATATATATATATTCTTTTTAATAATGCCAAAAGGGGGGAATTTTAATGGTGCGCGTGTGTGTATCTTAGAAATGTTTTGTCTCTACATAGTCTACTTTACTTCTTCTCATCTCTTCATTTTAAAATAAACAGTTTTGGTAGGAATGTTTACACTAAATATCAAAAGCACATTTTATTTGTCATCATCAAAAAAGGGAAATTGTTGAATATGCTTTTGATGATGAAAATTTAAATGTGCTTGTCTAAATGATGTGTCCTACATCCCAGGAAGTTGGAAAAATAAGAATGAAATTTAGCAATTATTTGAATCTAGCAGGAAATAATTATTGCTAAATTACCATGGTAAAATTTTTGCCAAATATTATCTTGTGTTATCATGGAGTTTTAGTTGTAGGGATAAAACTGAATAAAGGAGGAGGTATAATCAAGGAAGGAGTCTACAAGATCAAAATCTATCCAGGGAATTCTACTTGCTCTTCCTCTTCAAGGTGGACTCTAAGTCAAGAAAATCAATAAGACAAATATAAAAGGAGGCAAAATCGTTCATAATAAGTGGCCATTCAAGAAATATTTTTAGAAATATAGTTCTCTGAGTTCTCCAGCTAAAAAAAGCATTGAAAATTTGAAGAAGAGTTGGACCGGGGTTTGAGTTTGTTCCAGGGTCTGTTTTAGAAGTCAAACATATTCCTTTTTGAAGTGTAAACTTTAGTGAAAGTAATAGGTGGAATCATAGTGCTTTATCAGCTTTCTTAGAAGTGTATTTTGAAGTCTAAACATTGTTTAAAGTTTTTTTGTATTTTTCAAGGTATAGGTAGTTTGGTAATTTTCTAGGAACTAAGGGCTTGAGGGTAAGTCATTTTGATTGTGGGGTAATTCAATTTTGGCTCGGTGTTGTTAGTGAAGATGGGTAAAGTTCTGCAAGAGTGTAGGTCATGGTTTTGCGTCCATTTGAGTCTGGATAGTTTTCCATGTATTAGTCATTGTGTGTGTGTTTGTTTTTACGCATTTAATTACTTTTCTCAATCTTAAGACTTCTAAATAAGGAAGAAAAGGAAGAACAGACCATAACTCTGTTCCATAAAATCAGAAAATTTTAGTAAAGGTTAAAATTGGTATATATTGTCCTAGACCTAATTCACCCACCCACCCTAACCCAACCCTTATTGTGTCTATTTTCAGAATCATTTCTATCACTTGATTACCTTTACTTCTATATAAAAAGGTAAGGGAAAAGAATAAGAAAAACAGATGAACTCATAACCTCAATCAGATTGAGAATCTCCTTTCGTATTTAGTAAAAAAAAAAGGTATAAAAGAAATATATTCCAGATATGAATAGAACCATTAAAGTTGTTATGGATGACAGGAAGACGGTCTTTAGCTTCATGGATTTCCTAGTTTTAGTTTGAGCGGAAAGTAGAGAGTCAAAAACAAGTCAGATATATTTAACATCTTTCTTGAAGAACTTGATGCAAATTTTCAGTGGACCTCAGAACCTATCTATTAATACTTTTTAAGAATTCATTTCAAGCTTAAATTTTACTTTGCTCAACTAACTCCTCAACAAAGAAAAGGAAAAGGAGAATCGTTGTTGTTAAGGAACTCTATCCACAACATAGTGCTTTCTACCACTATGAAATAAATAATCGAGCTAAATTGTACTATGCTACACTAACCTTCAGGTAAGCCACTCTTTCCAAATATATTCCTCTGTTCCACTTTTGCTGAGCTGTTGCAGATTGAAAAGATCTCCGGTCCAAATTGAATAGGCATCAAAACCATCATCGATATAAGTCGTGCAAGAGCAATTGTTGAAGCATGCAAATCTACACTGTGAGGCTTCCCCAACTGTGATATTGAGATCTTCAGAAGCAGGTAATGTCATAATTAAATTCATCCAACAACTGTCCTTGCCTTTAGTAATTGCATTGTATTGCACTGCACCTTTTTGTCGCTTACACAACCACTGGAATAATTACTTTTAGTCCATTTTGTATCTGATCTTGGTTTGAAACGGCTCAAGCAATTGCAGGATAAATTAGCATTGTTGCAAACTCCAAATACTGCAGAATTGGAATAAACATCACATTATTCTATTGGTTAAACCCACAATAGATTCCAATCGCCGGAACTACACAACCATAAGAATTCCTTAATTTTTCCTGAGACATCTATGATAAATTTTGATTGGATTACACTATTATAAAGGGAATATGTAAAATATGACTCCTTCAACTTGTCAGTATGTTGTAATTAAATTTGTAGTTTAAACACATCCCAGGTATTGAGCTTAATGTTTGGCTATTTCATGAACCACTTGTCTAATACTGTGTAAGCCTATTCCATTTTATAACAAGTTGGGCATGCGTTGGGTCTAGTTCCATGGAATACAATCTGTGTGCCTGATTATTCAAATTCATCCATGAATCTAGAACATGTTTTCTTTGTGTGCGTTTCTCATATTCCAAAGCTTAGCACCAGGTAAAAATGCATGTGTTGGGTAGTCAAAAACTTTTCCAAAGCAGTAAGGGTGTTAATGAGCTTGGTATATCACTCAAAATCAAATATCCATCATCACAAAATACTGCTATGACTAACTCATCTAGATTTACACTCCTGGCGATATGCGTGACCAAACTAAGTTTTGAAATTTATTAAGAAGCACCAGGTTGCCTTGAATAATTGTCACGTGACCAGCATCATTAATTGGTGTCTCCCTATTTTCTATCCAAACTATAGTTTGCCATGAATTATTCTTGTATCATATGCGTATGTAATGTTTAGAAGAGTTACCTATTTGGAAGAAACCAAGCTCAAAGGTCCTACCTGAAGGAGATAATATTTTGGCCTATAAAAAGAGATTCATTCTAGGAAATGGTTTCCCCTCGGAAATAGAGATTAATGCTCAGACTGAACAATAAAAATAGTACTAGAAATGAATGATTATCCTCATTTCCATTGTAGAGCAGATGATGGTTGAAATAATAAGAGAAATAAGGAGACCACCTATGCAAGAGTTGACGAAAGGAGATTTTTCTTCCTTGGAGTCAATGAAATTATTCAAAGTTGATTTTATGTATTGCTAATATACGTTGATTATTCTTACTTCTAACATATGTTGATGTTTCAAAATAGATGGAAATATTATCTCGTCATTCATTTTGCTCTGGGTAGTTGTGAATTTACTTCCTATAATGCAAGAAGTTACTCTTTATTTTTAAAGCAATTCAAAAATGATTTTCAGTTAGTGAATAACATTTTAAATATTTGGGTAAGACTAAAAGGTACAAAATACTCTTGATAGGTGTAATATCATCTATTTTGGATCAATTTTATTCTCCAGAAGGCCTCACACCATTAAGAATATTCAACACCTAATAATTAGCTCTTTTTTGTTTTACCAATATTAAACTTTGTTTGCAAAACCAATAATTTGCCCTTCAATTAAGTTTTACGTTGCTCGTTACCATGGTTCATGGGTCAGAACTTCAATGCATTGTGTACCACGCCCAAAGGTTGTGAACATGTCGTAACTCATAAATGAGCCAATAGATGGGCAAAGGCACTAAGATGAGCCCCCACACCATACTCCACCATCTTCATACTCACCTCGTCAAACTATTGGCTCTAATACCAGTTATTTCAATGAAATCATATAAGAATACTCTTAATACAATATGATATTGTCTACCTTGGAAACATTCATACGATATTCCCCTAAACGTTTTACAATATTATTATCTAACACCTTATAAGTAGCTCATTTTTTATTTTAGCTATCAATGTGGGACTTTATTCATGTAACACCCCATAATGCTTTGCGTTTAAAGTCATTAAACTAGTGCATATAAGCCTTGGAAACAAGTTATGTTTACTTATAGATGCATAGGAATCGAATGGAGCAGCTTTCGAAACTTAGGATGAGTTTTAGAAATGTTGGTATGGGTGATGGATTGAGTGGAGCTCATGCTAGGCACCATCAATAGAGAGTGAAAAACCCATATGGGTGGTGGACTAACTTGCATGCACTCAAGCCAAAGTATAGAGAAATAAAAAATTTGGATAGATAAGGATTGGGTGGCGTGGAGTGCCCGCCTCTACCCAAAATATTTTTTGGTAATTCTTTCTTTTCTTTTCATGTATTCAAGGGTAATTTTGTTTTTATTTTTTTCCAAACCCCAACAACGTTTTTAACCTCCCATATAATTAAAATCCCTTAGACTTACTCAACAAATATGCTTAAGTTCCCTCTCAAAACTCTCACGAAGAGTTCAAGCAAGAAATTCATCAATTCTCATCCTTCAATAGACGAAATCTACAAAGGTACACAGGGTTTTTACTAATGAGTTCCCTCCACCCTAATGTCCAATTATTTTCATCGCATTGCGGGTTACACTTTTCTTAATAAATTTACAAATTTAAATTTAAAAATCAAATTCCTTGCTATATTATCCATCCCTATGATAGACTTGATGTAGTTATGGATTTAGCCATGTTTTAAGTAAGTTTTAACTATGCTCTTTGATTTTTATGAGTTTTTACAAGGTTTTATTTTGATTATGAACTCATGAAAGTTCACCAATGTTCAAGAATAAGATTTCAAGTTTTTATTTCATGACAAGTACGAAAGATTAAGATCTATGGTATGTTAAGCATTATGAACTTTCAAAGATATTCTAAATTTTCCTTCAACTCTATGATAAGAATAACTATGACACAATTAAATAATTCCTGCAAGTTATTCAGCAACATGAACTTATTATAATTTAAGAGGACTATTTAGTACTGAGTGGACGGGGAATCATGTTACCCACTAGCTTTGAGGTTGATACCTCAATGTCCGAGAACTACATCTGCTAGCGTAGGCATTTACCAGAGGTCTTTGCTCAAGTGGTTAGCCCAAGAGGTTTTTATGGATCAATCATTATGTTTATGTACCCTTTTTATCCCAGCAAGGTATTGAGGAACTCTTCTAGCATAGTATTATTATGTTGGGCGTTATGGGCTCACATAATATCTATTCATTAGAAGAAACTCACTTATTATGCTTGTTTTTGATAATTTACTCTACTCTATGTCAGTTTACTTAAGGTTTGACTATGGATTTCATCATTACTCTTTTAATCATGATCTATTGTTTTAGTTTTTATGATTATTATATATATATTTTACGCCCAAGTATATCAGCATATCCTGTATACTGACTATGTTATGCACTACATTATGTTCATAATGTAGATTTTAGCACTCACACTCAGACTTAGCTACCAAATTTTTTATGGCTTTTAGAGTCTAGACATTTTATGAGTATTGATTATTATGAGGGCCACATGGTTGCTTAATTATTCACATTGGATGATGTAATTTCCTTATTTCACATCTTTATGCCAGTTGGGGTCTTTTCCTATAGCTTTCTTTATATTATTAAAGGTTTTTAGACAATAGACATAACAATTGTGTATTAGTGATGGATTATCGGACCTTCCTTTATAAGATAGTCGTATTTTTTGGAATATTTCATTACTTCTTTCATCTTCTACTTATGTATTGTACAAATGGTAGTTTATGTTCAGTATGCCATCAACATAGGTTAACTTAGAGTCATTTATGGTTCTAGGTACCATGTCATGTCTAGGAGTAATTTAGGGGCATGAAAAATATGGTATCATAGCCAGAGTTCAAGTGTCCTAGGATGTCAGAAAACTACATCTGATAGAGTCTTTGTTATAGGTGTGAAGGTCGCCATATTTATTTCGAAAAAGATAACAGACATTTAGAAAAGTATACTTCTTTCATGTTCTCTTTAGTGTGATAGTGTGTAAAATCTATGTTTCTAATTCTAATTAATGTTTTGTATGTATTTTTCATAATATGCCACCAAAGAGAACATAGGACCACCACAACTGCAATAGCTGATGCTATGCTTGTGCTCCCAACTTAAAATATGCAAACTAGGAATTGGGCTTGCACTACTATCCTGAATGAGAACCATTCGATTCCACCTCCTTCGTTAACACTTAGGAAGACAAGAGCATTAATGCACCAAATGTTTAGTCACCTAGCATTGATGCTACTAATACAAAGTTTCACAGTGTCATACAGATGTTCACACAGCTAGTGTAGCCCACTCCAACCTGTAAGGCATTAAAACTGCATATTCCACTTCTTAAGGGAATTCTGACAGCTCCAGGGTTTGAGAGTTCTGAAGGATGAACCCTCCAGAATTCACGAGTTCCAAGGTTGATGAGAATCCTCAAAACTTAATTGATGATCTGCTAAAAATATTTTGGGTAATTTTTGTTGATTCTGTTGAGGGGTAGATTTTTCTTCCTATTAGTTGAAGGATGTCGCACACTTATGGTATGAACAGCTGGAGGAAATTATAGGTGTGTCATAACTCAATTTCTTAGGTCATGATGAAACCTAATATCCCATTAGTAAGCGAACCAACCCTACAGCCTAAAGCCATAAGTAATGGGCTACTACAGTAAGAATGGTTACGCAAAAGTATGATAAGCATGAATAAAGCAAAAGAGATGGATGTAAGAGAAGTATAATAGTGAGTATGAGAAGAAAAATAGCCTAAGACAGTCAGCAAACCTCCCCAAAACCTATTATCAGTACATGTAGAGCCACCACAAGGTAAAACATACAAGATACATGTAAGTACAATACAAGATCCGTCTCTGGAGTACAAAGAGACAAAATGAACGCTGATGAGATGAAGGATATGTTGGATATACAAGGCTCATCCTATATCTTCCAAAAGTCCATAGAAAAAATACAAGAATAATGAAGTCAGCATCGAGTCCTAGTACTCAGATCTGGACCAGGAAGATACAAGTGCAGTATGAGTACAAGTCGGTGAAGCAACACGTACCCAGAAAGCTTTGAGTTCCCATTGGGAAAATAACAAGTATAATCACAATAAACAATAAGAATGTAAAGAAAATAGGTCACGTAAATAAATAGGATAGCACAGGAAGCTAGCTACACATAAGGAAGCAAGAAAGAAGATATTGTACAAGTATTTCTAGCCAAATCATCGCTAGCTAAATCGCAGAAATAAAATAATAATAACTAAAAAAAGACAGGAAAGATATAAAAGAATACTATGGGAAAAGGGCAATGTATCCGTAACCTCAAGGACATAGAAGGGAATTACAATAAGTAACAACACGCACAAATAAGCCTACATGGTAAAGATCAACAGATAGAAACTACAACTACTACTAGAACTATATAAAGCATTAGGAATAGATAAAATCCTTGTAATCCCCCATAAGAATGAAAGAGTAAAAAAGATTCACTCTCACTCATTTGGAATCCCATACTAACGAAGATTTTATACATAAAATAAGTGTGATAAATCAAACACAAATATAAAGATGCAGTAGCTCCTGTGTACATTCCTTTTCTTATACTTGTAGGCCAGAAGGCAAGACCCATGGAAGGGCATAACCCTGTATATCCCTACGCCAACCTATACCCCTCCTCCAGTCGCACGTATTCTAGAGGAAGTATCCATGGAGATGCCAACCACGTACTGATATCTAGTGTCTCAGTAGAACTCATATCTTGATGTCAAAGTACCTCAGTATAACAGTATCACCATATCATAAGTCTTGGCATGTCAGTGATATAAATAACAGTGTCTCGATAAATAATATTTCAACTCGATAGAGTGATGTATTATAAAAAGGCTACACTTATTGTCGAAGCTCAGTCAGACTCAAATGGTA
Organism: Withania somnifera; assembly: GCA_039654485.1. Taxonomy (NCBI): domain Eukaryota; kingdom Viridiplantae; phylum Streptophyta; class Magnoliopsida; order Solanales; family Solanaceae; genus Withania; species Withania somnifera. Next base: position 22,428 of record JBDJHY010137851.1, read on the forward strand.
GCAGAAATACCAAGTGACCATACCCACTTCCAAGATGTGAAACCTAGTCTAATATAATAGAAAAGGAAGTACCGCGTGCTGACACTTAGTCAGGTCTATAGTGAGTAAAACGTCACTTATATTATTATTAAGTATCATAAAATCCCATTTAAATAAATTTTAGTTCATTAAACCATTAATAAACAAAAATCAGCCTACAAGGCTATATATTCTCAGAAAATAGGGATAATAGGCCCTCGGCCTCAATACATAGCTCTCAGGGATCTGAACCTCATAACACTCGTGCTGTATGAATGTATAATTAGAAGTAAATGCTACATTTATCCTACCATCATACTCAAAATCATTCTAAGCTAACAGCTAGTAGCACATAACAACCAGCCCAAACCCAAGGGAAAACCCAAAAACCAAACCATGATTCAGCACCCTATACTTCTAAAGTCACCCTACAGTCATCATAGGGACATAACTGGGTCAAAGGCATCATATTTGATATGATATGGGCCAGCCTTACTCATGATGATTTGATGATGGAGGCTATGGATATATTGGGACTTGATGAGATTGTTTTGAAGAGGATATTTAGAGCAATTCCAAGATCAAAAATTTGTATGGAGAATATCTTAAAAGGAGATTCAAGAATCCTTGGAAGAAGTGAGAAGTGGAAGACTTATCCAACACTTAGTACAAGCCTTCCAAGAGTGGAAAGCTTGTCCAATGTGTTTTCCAAAGTGGGCAGGCTGCTACTTGGCCATCTAACGAAGGACAAGCCACCCAGTTGTCCTCCCAAGATGGACAAGTC
>JBDJHY010137870.1:403-13308 GCA_039654485.1 Withania somnifera
GGATGATTTGATGACAAAATTTCGTGGCAAAATAAGGATCTAAATATGAATTTATTAATAATAATATCATAATGAATTTTTGTATTGGTTTAGTCTCGACATGGTATCGAGCACCTGGTAATACTATTTTACTTGTTTTAGTCCAGACTCGACCTCCTGGTATCGGGACTTTCACATATATCTATTTTTACTACTAAATGTTGGGACTTGAAACTGACTCCGTTCGGCAGTGAGCACAGTGCTGGGACTTGAGACTGTCATCGTACGAAAGTGAGTATAGCTTTTTGACACACATAGTACTAGCGGTTGCGAAGATATGATTATCGATGACCATAGGTGATAGTACCACACACAGACTTACATCAGCGTTGAACGCCTTGATTGGCCGAGTACGACTGTTACTGATTTTGATATGATTGATATGAGGCACAGGGTGCCGGCGGATAATACTATTGTGGGACACAAGGTGCTGATTTTTGGTTCTGAAAGTGGGATGTGAGGTTCTATGATGACCATGTGTTTGTTACTTTTCTGCACTTGTCTTCTCCAGTGTACCCCTGGTAGTATTGGATGCCTACGGGTGAGCGTGTTTGTATGTACGCTGCACTTCGTATGGGGGACTTGTCAGCATTTTTGTGCATTACATTATTATTCATGTTATTGCTTATCTATTATTATTGCCTACTTGTTGCTTCTTATTGTGTTGGAATTAGTGCTTATTACTTCTGTCCGTTCAGTTATTCTTCCACTTGAGGTTACCGGTATACCAACCATGCTCTATTCCTTACCTTCCTTGATTCCTATTATTTATTGAGTTATAATTCATATATATTGTTCTGAGGATGCCGGGTACGTTCTCTTCCATTACATGCGATCCTGTTGTGTGATTAGCTAGCACTATGTGACATTTGTTACTACTTGAGATGCTAGTTTTCCTGTATTGTCCTATTTTCTTCTGTGACCTATATTCTTGTACTCTGTTATTTACTACACTTATTACTGTTATGCGCTCAGTGGGCCCTCGAAGCCTACTGAGTACAGGTTGCTTCGGTGACTTGTACTCATACTACATTTGCACTTGTACAGATCCGAATACAGTTTTCGTTTGTGATACACAGATCATTATTCATTCGGATTCTTCCTAGATCAGAGATTCAAGGTGAGCTTGGCGTCCAGCTTGATCCTTCTTCTCTTCAGATTTATATTTTATTTATCTCTATTGTATTTCAAAGATGTTCTTGATACTGTATTTCCTTTAGTTTTATGATTCTACTTAGTGGTTCATTTGACACTGATATCGGGTTTTGGGTAGTCATCCTTTCTAAGTTAATTCTGCAAACCTTATTGTCTTTCATATAACTTCTTATTATTCCACATATAATGTAGTAGTCCTCCGCTTCGGCTACGGACTATGGGGTTTGGTTCTCTTACTTGTGGTATAGAAGGTGATGGATCATAATCCGCGAAATCGGGTCGTGACAATTGAAGGTCCAAGAGTTGAAGTGCGAGTTACATAAATTTATTAATGATGGGAAATATAATCAAGTTCATGAATAGTAAGTCCCCCATGTGGAATTATATGTTTTATTCATAAGTTTGATGGTAATACTATAGGTTCTAGTCGACGTTCATGCTTTGTCAATTATAAGGTCAAAAACTTATTTTAATAATGTCGTTAGGTCTTCATAAAAGATAAATTGAAAATTTTAGTTTTCTAAAACTTAACCTAGTATAGAGTTAGTAAAACTTAAAGATAATGTTTCAACTATTCCTTAATTCTTGGCCCGGTCAGAATATATATAGAAAAAAGCTTAAAAGATGAACAGTTTCAGATAGACAATTTTTTTCCAAAAAGGCTAAGATATTTTTAATTGATCAGTTAAAAATGTTTTCACTAGTTAAGTCAGGAGTAAACTTCGGGTTTTGGGAAGTAGTATTAGCACTGAGAGGATTCGAGTTCCAAGACCTTGTCCCTTAACTATATTTCCAATCATAGGATGATATATTATGGCCCAATAAGAGCTTTTCGAAAATACTTATCTGGATACACTAGGCTAATGACATGTTTGGTACATGTGGAAGGGTATAGTGCTCCCTCAGCCGGTGGTAGTCTGAACTTTATGTATACTCACATAGTTGTTGGTTATAGAACCTCTCATAGTTGGTCAGCGTTAGTACTTTAAAGGTGTTTTAACTAAGTATCTTTTATCTTATAAACAATAATAAAGTATGAAAATAATTTATTGAGTTCTTATAATACCCTTAAGAGGTGATGCGTCTTAGGTTTACTTACATTCTTAAAAGGTGAGGTTTTATACTATAACCTATCAGTTTTACATAATATCACATATTGAGATTTGTAGCTCGAAGTCAGACTTACAGTTTACATAATGTCAAGAATGGTCGGGTTACTTTATTTACGAATCTATTATCTATGATGTTTTATGAGGTGAAATCATCAAAGTGTTAAGTATAAAGTATGTTAGCATTGTGGTAGTATTTTGCTTAAGTTCGCATATAGTAGTGGTCAATTAGCTTATGTCAGCATAGTAAATGGTTAAAGTTTACTACTAAATGATATTATTTCATATTATTGTTTCTCAATGTTGAGAGTTAGAGTCAGAGTTGTTCATCCATCGCATAGTCAAGTTCATGGTCTATGTATTATTTTTAGTATATAGATTTAGCTTGTTTATGATAACCTTCCTACATACTCAATATCTTCTATATACTGATTGTATACTTTCTATGCTACTACTCTAAAACCATGTAGATCCTACCAGCCGTCTGGCGCTCAAGACTGATTGGGTCCATATTCACAAAGTAGAATATTGGTGAGTCAATATTTGTTTGGGGGCCCAACAAATGGATTTTTTTTACTCTTTTATTTTGAGTAATCTATATCTTTTGTTTTGTTTATTTGTTCTTTATTTGGAGACTAGATGGTAATCTTGTGCTAGCAGCCACATATTTAGAAGATAGAGAATTTTCGACAGAGGTGGATTGAGTATTGATTTGAGTTTCCATTCCTTATTTATTTATGTCTATTGATTTATGTGAGATGGTCTAGTACATTGTCATAGTTATGTTAAGTTAATGCTTCCTCTAATATGAGAGTTAGAACTTTGCATGATCCAGGGGTTAATCCTAGTTCACATAGTGTCTAAGGATGCCTTGTCTAATCCATGTGGTGACTCCGGGTCCTGAAATTTTATTCATTATTTCATTCTAATCCAATGTGTTTGGTTTGTAAGTTGCTAAGGTTTCACATTTCTCTCGATAGATGACTAGGTTCAGGAATGCTGCAGATAGAGAGCATCAAGCTAGGCCAGTATCGGCTACTCGTGGAAGGGGTAGAGCTCAAGAGTGAGATAGAGGTAGAGCTAGCAGAGTTAGACTAGTCAATGGACGTGCTTGGAAAGCCTTCCCTGGGCCTGAGTATGAGATATGAGAGGATCAAATTTAACTAGAGTATGTCTCTACACATTTTCTGTAGGAAACCTTTCTTAGGGTGTATTTAAGAGGATTTTACTGAGTGCTGATTAGAAGGGCATAAGGAGCTATACTTCTGGGTAGTTTAGGTGCCTCTTCAAGAGGCAGAGGTTTCTTTAGGAGTGGTATTCATCTTCAGCACCATGGATCAGTTCAGACTACTATGTATGTGTCTGGGGATTCTTAAGTCGTACAGGGTCCATACAGTTTGGGGCAGAGTTCACATGGTTTCCAGTAGGGTCGCTCAGGCTAAAGTGTCCATCAAGGTTCATCGGGTTCCTCCCGGCAAGTTACTACTCCCAGATATTGTTATAATTATGGCGACATCGTATATCTAAGAAAGTTTTTCCACATCGTGATTAGGAGGTTTCTTGGTGGACTGCACGATCTTTAGTATGCGAACTATCATATTCTTTTAGGGGTCAAGGAAGCCCATAGGTAGGTGCAGGCGCTTAATCAGCTAGTAGAGGTATTGACTATAGATGGTGAGTCATAGTGTGACTTCAATTTAGGATATAGGAAGAGGCTCTTAGCACCACTGTAAGTGTATTTGATATTTGTGTAATGGATTCGGGATCTACACTCTTCTACATATTTGCGTACTTTTTACATTTGGTCTTTCCATGAAATTTGATTATTTACTCCTATACATTTGTGTGTCTACCCCATGTGTTATTTCTTTAGTGGTGGATCGGGTGTACCGATCCTATGTTGATTCTTTATTGGGTTATGGTATATAGGTAGACTTGGTCTTTTGGATGTGGTACACTTCTCTGTGATAATAGATTTTGAGGGTTACATTAATTTGAGAGACAATTATCGGGCCATTCCTATTCCTCTTTGGGTGGCTCCAACGGGGTCAAAGGACTAATTATAGTATGTGTTTGGTAAGGAGTTAATAATATCATGACCGTTTGTTAGCATTGTATTTTTTTATTCCAGTCAACTGATTATGCGAATCGTGTTGGGTTTCAATGAATCAAATATGTTTAGAACTTTGTTTATTATGAAATCAGGCATTGTGTACAGAGAGAGTTTAAAGGTATGGGGTAGGATAAGCTACTTTTTTATTGTTTGATTGTGTAAACTGCAAGGGCTTCTTTGTGGGTTGCATAGTTGGAGATTAGATAAAAACTCTTGTGCTTTTTTATCTAGATCTTGGACTTTATCTAGATCTTGGACTTTAGCAATATTTATTATATCCTTAATTGGAGATTAGATAAAAACTCTTGTGCTAGCATCTCATTATTTAACGAGTAAAGGCTTTCAAATTGATTTGTCATAGCTATTAAGACTGACTTTACTATTCTTTCATTGATAAGTTATATTGACTGATGTGAAGTCAACTACGGTTATATTTTTTATATATATATTTCATCCGATGAGTGTGAACATGTAGAGCTATTGCATTAGCCAATAGTTTGTCCAAGGCTGTTAAGGTGACTTAGTAGCTAAGGACGTTGATCCTACCTAGAGGGTGACTCTAGAGCGAGAAAAATTGGTATCAAAGCACTAGGTTCATAGAGTCCTAGGTTATTTCTGAAAGACAGTATTAGGAAAAAATTCTTGTTGTGACTGTAGTACATCTATGATTTAGAGATGTTGAATATTTAGGAAATGGTTCCCATTATTGATGTTCTATTTTTTTCTTTAGTTTTAAACTCCAAGATATTTTCCTTCTAAATCATGCTTTATGTATTACAGACCATGCCTCCACGCAAACAGCCAGCTTATTAGGCTAAAGGTCGAGGTCAGTAGAATCAGGTTCCACCTTCTCCGGATTCACAGCTTCCAACTAACATCACCAGTGCCGAAGTCTAGATTATGATGCACTTGATAGCTTATACAATGATTGCACAGGATCAAAAACCGTGCAAGTTCCTATTCTTCATCCTATAGTTTTAGATGTTGGAGTAGTGGGGGTGAGGGATTTCCTAAGGCTGAGTCCTCTAAATTTACCTGGTTCGAGGGTTGTTTATGATCCAAAGAACTTTATTAAGGAGGATCATCAAATTTTTTATATGATGAGAGTGTTGGATATTTCTATAGTTGACTGGGCAACGTATCAATTAAAGGATATTGCCAGGTTTTGGTGTTATTAGTGGAGAAAGGATATGGTAGTAGGAGCAGTTCTGCCTTCTTGGGATAATTTTGAGGGTAGCATTCATGGTCCAATTCTTTCTTAGAGAGAAGAAAAAAAAAGGGTGAGAGAGTTTCTGAGACTAGAGCAGGGTTATCTATTTTTTAGTATAGTATGAGATTTACTAAGTTGTGAAGGTAAGATCTGGAGATAAATATTGATTTACATACCAAGATAAATATTTTTTTTGTATAAACTTTCTCCTCATTTGATCTATGATGGAAGAGTATCCATGCTTGACAGTCACATGGTCATCGGCAAAATGATGGTCTATCTTGAGCGGATAAAAAAATGGCTTAAGTATAGAGAGACTCACCAGAGCAAGAGGTCTAAGAATGGTCATTCTGAGTCCATCCATCCTAAATCTAGTCATTTTAAATAGCAGCATCAAAGTTCTAGAGGGACCATCCCCTTTATTCGTTTAGTGCCCTTTCGATGAACTTTAGGCCTTTAAAAAATCAGCAGAATATGCTAGCTCAGTTAGTTTTATAGAGTAATTCTCCTATACATTCTGAGAATAGTAAGGGCTACTCGGACTAGTGCTTTCTTGGGCAGAATGTTTATTTTGGGTGCGTCTAGGCTTTCATAGTCCTCGATTTTTCCTTTAAGGAGTTGTTATTCTTGTGGATTGTCGGGACATAAGTAGAAAAATTATCCCACTGTCAGATAGGGTGGTGCAGGACCACAGGGTATTCTCACAGTAGCCCCAACAATACACCATCCTTAGCAGAGTGATAATTCTTCTACCGATAGTGACCAGTGCCAAAACTACTTGTCTGTTTTAAGATTTAGCTAGGATCAAAAGAAGTCATCTAATATGGTGGAAGGTATGTTGAGAGTGTATGATGTGGATGTGTATGATTTTTAGACCCCAGAGATAACTTTTTAGTTGTATCCCTGTATGTAGCTAGATATTTTGGAGTGAATCTTGAAGTGTTATCTGATTCTTTTTTTCTACACCCGTTGGTGATTCTTTTATAGCTAAGAGTGTCTACCGTAGTTGTAACATTTTTGTTTGATGGATGGTTGTTTTATTTGCATGAGTTAGATATGGTAGACATTGATGGTATACTAGTCATGGATTGTCTTCGTTCATGTCATGTTGTTTTTTACTCTAGGACTATATTTGTCCATTTCTAGTTTCCAAATAGACCTATTCTTGAGTGGGAAGGTAATAGGGTTGTCCCTAAGGGTAGGTTCATTTCCTATCTCATGAATAGGAAGATAATTTCTAAAAGGTACATCTACTATTTGGTTTGAGTTAACGACTCTGAGTTTGATACCCCTAATATCCAGTCTATTCCTGTAGTCAGAGAGTGTGTTTATGTATTTCCTAAGAATTTATTAAGAGTCTCTCCTGACCGGTGATAGATTTTGGTATAGATTTGATTCCAAGCACTCAGCCCATTTCAATTCTGTCATATATGATAGGCATAGCTGAGATTAGAAAGTTAAAGTAGCATTTAGCAGATCTTTTAGACAGGGGGTTTATTTCTCCTAGTATGTCTCCATGAGGTGCTTCCTTCTTGTTTGTGCATTAGAAAGATGGTTCCCTTCGTATGTCCATTGATTATCTTTAGATGAAAAGAGTTACAACCAGTAATAAGTATCCTATTCTAATGATTGATGACTTGTTCAATCAGTGGCAAGGTGCTAACCACTTTTCTAAGATTGATCTTCATTCCGGTTATCATTCTCTCAAGGACTAAGAGGTAAATATGCCTAATACATATTTTCAAACACATTATGGACATTTTGAGTTTGTGGTCATGTCTTTCAATTTGACTAATACTCCTGCAATATTCATGGACCTCATGAATAGGGTTCTATCTCTTATTTAGACCTATTTGTGATTGTCTCCATTGATGATATTTTTGTTTATTCCAGAATCCATAAGGAACATGCAGACTATCTTAAGTTGTTCTTCAGATAATTAGGGAGCATTATCTTTATGCTAACTTTTCTAAGTGTGAATTTTGGTTTTAGTCAGTTGTCTTCCTTGGTCATATCATTTCCAGTAGGGGTATTCGAGTGGATTCTCAGTAAATTGGTCGAGGCCTACCTCTCCGTCTGATATTTGTAGCTTTCTGGGACTAGCAGGATATTATCATAGGTTTATCCAAGGTATTTCTTTCATATCTACTCTTTTGACCCATGTGACTCAAAATAAAGTGAAATTTTAGTGGTCTGATGCTTGTGATAAGAGTTTTTAAGATTTGAAGGCTAGGTTGGCATCAACTTAGGTGTTGACTTTGCTTGAGGGTTATAAGGGGTTTGTGGTGTATTGATTCTTTTAGGGTTGGTATGGGTTGTGTTTTGATATAGCATGGTGAGGTTTTGGCATATGTGTATAACACTCAGGAGAATAATTATCCATTTCATGATCTTGTGTTGGCAGCCGTGGTTTTTTCCTTAAAGTTGTGGAGGCACTACTTGTATGGAGTGCATATATATGTCTTCGCTTATTATAAGATCCTTTGGCATGTGTTTGAGCTAAAGGATCTGAATCTTCATCAGAGAAGATGGCTTATTATTCAAGGGTTAGGACATGACTATTTTGTATCATCCGGGCAAGGCCAATGTAGTGGCAGATGTCCTTAGTAGGTTGTCTTTGGGGAGCTTGTAAAATGTTGAGGAGAGTAAGAGGGAGATAGATAGATAGGTGCATAGGTTTTCACACCTTGGTTTTAGATTGATTGGTGCACAGGATGGTGGTATGCTTGTTTATAATGCTTCTAAATTATCTGTAGTTGTGGAGGTGAAAGATATGCAAGATAGTGATCCAATTCTTGTTCAACTAAAAGATACATTTGAAAAACAAGAAATGCAGGTTTTATCTAAAGAAAGAGATGGGGTTCTTTATTAGCAAGCTCGCCTGTGTGCCAGATATTGATAATTTGAGAGAGAGGATCTTGTCAAAGGCTTATAGTTCTTGGTATTCTATTCATACTAGAGTTATGAAGATGTATAGAGATTTAAAGAAATATTAGTGGAATGGAGTGAAGCAGGACACAGACGAGTTTATGGAAAAAGTGTTCTAATTGTCAGTAAGAAAAGGTAGAGCACCAAAAACCACCAGGTGAGATACAACAGTTTGATATTCAGACATGGAAGTGGGAGCTGATTAATATGGACTTTGTCATTGGTTTACCATTAGCCCAGAGACATGATTCCTCATGGGTTATAGTAGAACGAGTGACTAAGTCTACTAACTTCTTGCCAGTTCACACCAGTTATTCAGTAGAGAAGTATGGTAGGGTATTCTTGCAGCAAGTTTTTGGATGTATGAGGTACCTTTGACTATCATTTAAGGCAGAGGCTCCTAGTTCACATCTAAGAGTTGGAGCTTTCTAGGGGGGTCTTGGTACCCAAGTTCATATAAGCATAGCTTTTCATCTGCAAATAGTTGGCTAGGAAGAGAGGACTATTCACACATTGGGATATATGAAAAGGTCATGTGTAATTGATTTTAAGGGTAGTTGGGTTGAGAACCTACCTTTGATTGAGTTTGCATACAACAATAGCTACCATTCGAGTATCCAGATGGCTCTATTATAGGGTATGGAGGGCGATGTAGATCTCAGAATTGATGGTTTGAGGTAAGTCAGGCAGCTATGGTAGGGCCAGAGTTTGTTTTTGATGATACAAAGAAAATTTATATTAATTTATAAAGGTTGAAGATATCCCCGAGTATACAAAAATCCTATACATATGTGAGGAGAAGGTAGTTAGATTTAGGCGTGGATGATTAGATGTTTCTCAAGGTGTATTCTATGTAGGAAGTCATGAGATTTGTGAAGAAATATAAGTTGATTTCGAGATATATAGGGCTACATCAGATTGTGAGAAGAGTGGGTAATGTTGCCTATCAGTTAGATCTTCCAGCAGAGTTAGCAGCAGTTCACGCCATGTTTCATGTATCTTTATTAAGGAAGTGCATGGGTGACCCATATTTGATAGTTCTGTTTGATAATATTGGTATCTATTGATAGCTTGACCTACTAGGAGGTCCTTATTGAGATTCTTGATAAGAAAGTTCATAGATTGAGGAAGAAAGAGGTAGCGTCAATAAAGGTTCTTTGGAGGAACTAGCTAGTTGAGGGAGTTACTTAGGAGGCATAGGTTGATATGATGAGAATATATTTGAATTTATTTCCTCCTAGTTATACTTCATCTCGAGGTAATAGCTTTTTCATTCATCTTATTTCCTTGTTTGTCCATGAGCATGTAGCTTGTAGATTTGTATGAGTCCTTAATTGTATTCATGCATGAGTTGGGTAAAGCTAATATTAGTTGAGATAGTAGTACATTAATCCCTATTTGTGCATTTATTTTATGTTTGATGAGTTTTGATGTAGAGTTCAGTTGTTATAGTTGCATGTCTGTCAGTTGAGTTAGTAGATAAACCATGTTTTGTAAGTTGATATAAGGTCATGGGTAGGTATGTAGTTAGCCTATCAGTTTCTTAGCCCTTTTCCCTTTTTCTGTGGTTGAATTCTTTATTCGAGGATGAATGATCATAAGAGGGAGATATTGTAACACCTTGAAACTTATACTGGAGATCGTGTTGGAAAAACAAAGTATGTGAAATTTCACAAAGACCTAGACTAGTATTATTCTCATAGATTGTTTCATGGCCCATATAAAGGTTTCACAAAGTATGGAGTCCTTGGTGGAACCTGTCCGTTGTTGCCTCTTTCCAGGCAGGATGTATTTTCAGTTTAACAAGGTGTCTATAGATCTTGGTCCCATGCGATGGTTTGTCATTTCATTTATGGTAGTGACCCTCATTACCTAACACGTTACCTAAATATGGAACACATAAGGAAACGTTCCATTGTCATAAAACTAGATAATAGTACATGGGATAAAGTGTCAAACTGTTCCAGTGAAGGACAAAGTCAGGGCATGTTTGACGGGTTGCTAACCCACCGTGGAAAGTGCCTAGGTGATTTTTAAATTAGTTTTTCCCTAGGTATTGTCATAAATTCTCACCTCTTAAATAATAAATTACATGTTGTTTTGAACTCAAAATTTCTTTCTATTTATGCCCCAAATACTTATCCATGTCATGCTTTGACTAATTAAATTGAAGTAAGGGTTTCTTCTTCAAAATCTCTCAAGAGGCAAGGTTAGGATTTCCATATAAGTTCTTATTATAGCAGCTTTTCACCAATTTTCCTTTACCAATGTTCTTCAATTTAGGTACGTGGGCTATGAACAAGGATTTCCCTCCATCCTTATGCCCAAAACCCTCTTCTTAAATGTTTTGAGATGTAGAAGCATGTCTAGGGTTCTTAATTAACCTAAATTGAGAATTTCATTATTTGATGATTTCCAATCAAAATTATGAAGCTTGCATAATAATTTCTAAAATGATAAGTCCTCATGAGTAAACATGATTTTGACATTGTAGTAGAAGTATGAAAAAAGTCTTGAAGTTCGAGTTAATTGATGTTTTCAAAGTTTATTCTCAAATATTGAATGTAGTGAAGTTTCATAATTACTTGACTCTTATATAATTTTAAGCATGAGTGGAATTATGAGTTTTCATAATGATTTTTATGCTTACATATAAGCTGAAAGTAAATTGACTATAACGTGTCAACTTGAAGTTATAAAGAGTATTAACCAATTATAGTTAAAATTGATGTTTTAGCATAGTTTGTTACATTGAGATTGTTGTACTAGTATAGAGTGTTAAAGTGTAGTTTGTTTCACGATTTCATTGAGGTTGTTCCATTAATCCAAGAGTATTGATATGTCATTATTTTTATGGTAGGAGTATTAGCATCGAGGGTGGGCATAGTCCATATACCCATAAAACTACATAGCCAGCGTAGCGTATTATTATTATCCCATTAAGTGTGTCAAGAGTGTCTTGTTGGATCTACTAGGAAAGAGTGTCCCTTCCTTTAGAAGGATTTGGGAGCCCCTACACATAAGGTAATATACGGACATAGTTGCTAAGGCACGAAGTATGTCGGTTTTACTCTCGGGTGTAATAATGATGATGTTTGAAGTAAAGAAGTGAAAAACCAACTTTATCTGAGTCTTTATCTTTTGTTAAAAACTAATGAAATTGACTAATTAAATGAGTTTACTTTTACTCTTGAGTTATAGAGATTTTGAACTATTTTCATTATAACTTGTCAAACTGCTTATTTGAGTTGATTGTAGATAAGTTGAGCATATATTGCATAGTAATTATCATTTACTACTATATAGCTTGTTTTATACCTTCTCATGTATTCAGTGCATATTCATGTGTTGATTCTACTCTTAATGCATGTTAACCATACGCAGATATTACCGATCGTTCGAACGCCAAGGTTGATATATTTGCACTCTTAAAATATTAGAACGGTGAACCATCATTGTTTCGAGGGACCAAATGATGGTTTTATTTCTATTTTTTATCTAGATCTTGGACTTTAGCATTATTTATTATTTCCTTTTTTGAAGACTAGATGGCAACTATTGTTCTAACACCTCATTACTTAGCGAGTAGAGGATTTCAGACTAATATGTCATGACTATTGAGACTGAGTTTATGATTTTTTTTCATTGATCAGTTATATTGACTAATGTGAGGTACAATATGCTTATATTATTCTTTGATATTGCTTCTGTTGAGTGTGAATGTGTATAGCTATTGCATGAAACAAGAGTCCCTCTAAGGCTTGTAAGGGTGACTATAAGATAAGACAGTGTTGTTCATTCCTCTCAGTGTTTAGTATTGCATTGGTATGGTATTAACTTATCCTGTTATTAGGTGACCTTGGTTCCACTTTCCTCTAAACGTTGCTATACTGCACACTAGGTATTAATGTGACGTAAAATCTTCCATTGGTTTTGCTACTTCATGGGTGGTTTCATAGTTGTGGGTCATGATAAACCAATCCTATGATATGATCATGTTGAGGGCTACTGATCGAGTTGTCTTGATTCTTCTGAGTGTAAGATATTTGACATCATAGTGGGATGTGAAGTAACTTTCGAGTATTCCATGAAAGGTGAGTTATAGGGGCATGTGTTGGTATTGATGGTTAAATAAGTTCACAACTAGAGTAATGTCACAACCCGATTTCTCGAATCATGATGGCACCTATTATACCACTAGTAGGAGAACCAAACCTCGTAGTCCATAGAAAAAGCGGAGGACTACTACAATTAATGCGGAAGAATATGAAAACAAATAGTAAAGATAATAAAGAATTGCGGAATACACCCAAGACCCGATGTCAATGTCAAACGAACCACTAGTATAGAA
>JBDJHY010137890.1:0-13307 GCA_039654485.1 Withania somnifera
GAATAATGAAACCAATAGTCATATAACTATCATCTTTATACAACCAAACATCCTATTAATTAGCAAATCCAGAATAACATGAATAAAATACAAAACACCAAAAATACCCCATACAGCTAAATCTGTCAATATCCACAATGCCATAAAATATACATAAATGAAAAGGGTAAGAGGGTACCACTGGCATGATCTAATCACTAGTCTCATCACTTATAATCTCAGTGTCCTTCACTCTACTTGTTCCCTTCTAGGATGTGTCCATTATAGACCTGCACAATGCCTCCTACATGGTATCATGCTCAGCCATATCCCTTGTCGTAGGATACAAGATCATCTAATGGGTCAATAATGTACTCCCTAAAATTGATCTCATCATTATCACCCACCATGACATCCAAATCAACAATATTATCGCCAACATCAATCAAGTCAACATCATCACACCCAACAGTAGAATTAAACCTATTAGAATCAATATTATCAACAAAGTGAGTAGAAGGGGTAGAGTGAGTTTCAATAGTAATACCTGACCTAGGAGTAGTTAGAGGCGGCTGGGTACTCAACTCATGGAAAAAATAAACACCAGTAGTCAAGTCTGTGAGCTCTGGCCTCATTTGAGCAACTGTGTTCTGTAAATCTGTGATAGTCTTCTATAAAGAAGATTGTATCTGGTCCTTCACTTGATATAAATGCTCCCTAAGTTTATCTATTTGAAGACCATATGTGTTAAGCAGGTCATAAAATCGCTCATCTCCTCCATGATAGGGGCTATGGACCTTAACAAGGATACCTCCACCTCACTTTAGAATCTCTTCTATAACCTCACCATCCGCTGCATCAGAGGATAGATTCCCTGATTGGCACTATGTGCCAATTGGCCAATGCTAGCATGGATGCAGGTGTAATTAACGATTTAGGAATATTAAAGGCTTGGAGTCTTTCTAGGCTGCTTAAGGATGTAGTGATGGAGCTTTAGAAGACTCTAGCATAGTAGGGTATGGTGGTGGCTGATCTGGTGTAGCCTTAGTAGTATCTTTAACTCTCTCTGTGTCCGTAATCAAGGGCCAATTACTGGTGGTACCGGTGGAATGCCCCTCTAAATTTGTCTTATCTCAGTAAGTATCCTCCTAATTCTACCATAAAATGAGGGTCGAACTCTAGATCATGACTGAAAAATTAGACCCAGCCTATCTATACATATTAGTAATTGATAAATGTAATGGATAGCAGTGTTCCCTTGGCTGCTCTGGTGGCCATCACGGGTATGATAATCATACCAAGGCTTAGCCAGTCCTTGGTTAAAAGTGAATCCTTCAAGGCTACATGTGATAGCCAAGGATCATCTCATTAGTAAAAGGAATCAGGTTGGCCCAGACAAAGCTTAGCCAATATCATGTAACTGCATGTATCTCTATCTTATATATCTCAGTCCTAGGCTAGATCCATCTCAGTGTCCCGTCACTCATCAAGGGTGCCAACTACGTTTTAATGTTATCCAAGTCATCCTAGCACCATCTAAGGTTGTAATTAGGGAAATCATAGTCATATTCCAATACTTTATTGATTTCTGCATTTTCGTACTTCACCTTGACCCCTTGTTATTTCACTACGGGTAATATGAATTTATTTTTCTCCTTCATCTTTGGAGGAAACTAATCACTATAGACTTTTTAGAACTATCTTACTACCATTGTCCTATAACTAGGTAGCTTCTAAAGATACCAGCCAAACCTCTATGCGATGATGGAAGCTATCAATCCCGTATACTACCCGTTAGCCCCTTAAAAACCAACCTCTTTTACTTAATACAAGTGTGTTGTCCTGGAATCAACAACCTATTTAATTCCCAGTGTGCTTTGATCCTCGGTGATCATGACCTTTTTTGTTTAGGAGAGCTTTTTACCACTATAGTATGCTCTAAGGGTCTATTAACAACTGTGGTAACCCGATCCTCCTCCTCTTCTTCGGAGTATACTTTCTATTCAGACTCATTTTTTAGGAAATTTAGTGGTGGTGGTGTTCTTTTCCTGATATATATTCTTGATCTCTTGGATGCAGTGTGCTTCTATGCCATACCTGATCAATAGTGAAAAAGGGTTAGAAAAACACTACAGATGCATTGCCAATCATGTTCGACGACTCTCCGATATAGTCGACAATGCTGGTATCATATTCTGCCACTCATGAAATTATCCTCTTTACACCTAGTAAATACTTTCATACAACATAATGCAGGTGCACATTTGGTAAATTTCTGACACAATCAACGAGTCGCGAATTATGCAAATATAATGATCTGCTTGGTTATTTCCTTACATTTCATCTTTCCTATGGTTAAAGCTGTTTGGTAGTTGCCCCAAGTCATTTATGACTTTTTAGAATTTGTAGCTCACTGCCCTGGTGACTCATTTTCCTAATATCTCAATTAACCTATTTTGATGTTTCAGTTATGAAACAGTGAAACTTGACAGTGAACTAGTAGTAAGCGTGCCCAAAATCAAATTTTGGTAGTTACGTTTGCTCCAAAATACCGACTTTAGTCTAGGTGGACCTTAAGTCTGTTGTTCTGGGCTTTTTTTCTTGAGTTTGGGTTGTTTTGTAGAAATTCAACCCAACAAAATTCTTTCTTGGAGCCTGGCCCATGCAGAAAAGCCCATCAAGGGCCTGACAGTATATAAACCCCAACCTCGAATTTTTAGATCATTTTACCCTATTTTCCATTTTTGTTCTTCTGTATCAAGGATACTGTTGAGCAAAAAAATCATCCTAATTTTAAAAAAGTCCTTCCCCAACGTCACCCTTGTCTCCTATCGTGTTGGTAAGTTATTTTCTTTTGTTTTCCTGTGGAAATAGTATTTGTTCATCATTGTTAAAACTTGATCAAGTGTAGCTATTTTATCTTTATTTCCTAGTTGGGTTATGGTTTAATTCTTGAATTCTATCTTGTAGCTATTTTATCCTTATTTCCTAGCTGGTTTATGGTTCAATTCTTAAATTCTGGCTTGTAGCTGTTCTATCTTTATTTCCTAGTTGGGTTATTGTTCAATTCTTGAATTTTGGCTTGTAGTTATTTTATCTATATTTCCAAGTTAGTTTATGGTTAAATTCTTGAATTTTGGCTTGTAGCTATTTTATCCTTATTTCCCAGTTAGTTTATGATTTGATTCTTGAATTCTAGCTTATAGATGTTTTATTCTTATTTTCTAGTTGTATTATTGTTCAATTCTTGAATTCTAGTTGGTTAATGCTCCATGGTGTGTTTTCCACCCAAAATGCACTTTTGGGTTGTTAGAATGAGAATTTGAAAGCTCGTTGTTAGACTACTCAGAGTTTCCCCACTTTAGAAAAGGTGGATAAAAATCATAGACTACCCCAACGGCCCCGAGGTTGCCTTGGCGAGGTTACCTTAGCGAGGTCACGCCAATTCCTCGAGGTCACCTTGGCGAGGTCATGCCAGCACCCCAAGATCACCGTGGCAAGGTCGCGCCTACGCCTCGAGGTCACTTGGGCTAGTTTGGAACTTACCATATGGGTCTTGTTATTCATATTTTAATCCCTAGACTTGTAATATTTTATTTTCAGGTGATATCATCTATGTTGGAGCTTCGAATCTGCAGTGTATGCACTTTGAGGATTTCTGCTGGTGTCCATGTAGGCTAGGTTTATTTGTAAATTATAGACTAGGTTTATATTATTATGCTTGTGTTATGGCTAGTAGTGTGGGTTGGGATGTTTAGGTTAATCATCGTATTTGATTGATATTTGATATTTATTTCGGCGGCCCGTGAGAGGGTATAGAGGGTGAAGGGTTGCATGTACGGATCCTGGTCCCACCGTGTGGAGGCCACTGACCTTGGGAACTAATTAAGATGTTACGCGATGAGTGTGGTAAGATGAGATCTTAGATGGTGGCCTTTGGCCGATCCTAGATTCCATTTATTTTTTATTTCCATTGTATTCATTTCATTGTTATCGTTGTATCGATATTCTTGTATATTTACTATTAAGACTGGTCATTGGCCCTAAAGGGCTGGGCCCTCATTTTGTTATTGGTACTAAAATGCTGGGCCCTTATTTAGTTATTGGTACTAAGGGCCAGGCCATCGTTTTGTTATTGGCACTAAAGGGCTGGGCCCTTATTTTGTTATTGGCACTAAGGGTTAGGCCCTAATTTTGTTATTGGTACTAAAGGGATGGGCCCTCATTTTGTTACTAACACTGACAGGGGGAGTGTTCCTGAGGTTGATACCGTTCTACTTTACTTTCTTGCACCCTTATGTATTTTTTTAGGTATGGTTTGTGCTCATCGAGCTTATAGGGGAATTCATAGTGGGTTTTACTGAGTTGTTTGTGCCTACCAGTGGAATGGGGCGCCAAGAAGGATATGTTGTGCTAGTTGTACTTACCGGTGGTATGGGATGCCGGTAGGTTCTTGTGTGTTTACTTTAATTCCGTATAAGTAGTATCCTTTTATTTGATCCTTATTTGTGGTTCTTGTGCACCAGTATCATGGTTAGTGAGGTTTGACTAAGCTAGTATGCTTCCTTACATCATTAAGGCTTTTGGATTTTGGATTTTGGAGTTTGTAGTCTGTATCTATTATGCTTAGTTCCGGTATTTCTCTACTAGTAATTCAATGTCTTACTCTTATGCTTATTATTAATTTTACTGCTTCCTTACTATTTCCTATTCTATTATCGACCTGCTTTACTTCCTCATTTTGTCATTCGCATTTTATTTTTACCTAGTCGGCCGATGATGTCTATTGGGTACCTTGTTTGGTACTCATGCTTCACTTATGTACCTTTTTTTTGGTGCAGATAGAGGCAGGGGTTATCAGCGATACTGTGATCATAGAAAGTAAATCCATCTGACTACGGAATTATGGTGAGCTTCATTGTCTGAGACAACCATGGTTTCCTTCAATGTGTTTTCTTTATTTGGTCTACAGCAGTCCCTGTATTATATTACCCGTTAGGGGAGATTCTTGTATTTTGTATCTTCCGTTTATCCTGTATAGTAGCTCCACATGCTACTGACACCAAGTTTTTGGATTCAAGTGTTGTATGATTTCTTGTTGGCTTTCGTTATTATGTATTGTCTATCATTTCCTTTACAACATTGGTCATTCTGAGAATTATAGCCCATTACACGTAGCTCCAGGCTATAGGGTTAGACTTGTCAGCAAGAGGGATGTAGATGCGATAATGGCCCTAGATTTTGGTTCATGACATGGAGTCCCCAATTCTCCCATATAATCTCTTGGTGGTACATATAATATTAACGGAAACCATATTCCCGTTATAAATATATGAATAATAGCCCATATCATCGCATTGTAGTGGGAAACAAGTCACAAAACCCTATTTCAGATTATATTCAGAAAGTTCCATTTCTAGTATTTTATACCCCTCCGAGGTAATAAATCACACTGTGGACCCAACCCGTTTGCAGCTATCACGATATGCATGCACACAAAAACAAAAAAGGTTAATAGAAGGCTTGTTCAGAGTCTAGCAAATGCAAAAGACACCAACTTAGCACACATCTCACCCCAAGCAGCAACACAATAGCCGAACATAAATACTATAGCCACACAAATAGCTCCGACAAGTCGGCCACACCATTCTCAACTGACAGCCATCTACAGCCCCACACGGGCCTCAAAAAGGATTAATAAGCACAAAAGGAGAAAGAGAGTTATACAAAATACTAATCTAGTCTAATGACTAGCTTAAATTAAATAGGTACTTAATATAAGCCTAGTTTAAAAAGTAGGTAAGTCTGCATACCTGGACTCTAGGGTAGAGCTCTTACAAGACACGCGCACAGCTCGAACAACCTAAAAACACGAAAATAGCCCAAAAATACAACAAATAAGGTCCTCAAGTCAAAAGGTATAGTTTAAAACCCATATTGCATAACACAAATCCCAAAAAAATAAAATAAAATTACCAACATGAAGCCATCAACTCAAGAAACTCGTGTTTCAAAATTGAGTGCAATTAGACCTTTGGAAGGCCCTCAATATGCCAACAAAAATTGATACTAATTAGGAAAATATTTTCAGAACTAAGAACTAAGAATCAAGAGGGGTACAGACCTGGAAATCAAAGGAAGGAAACCCACGGTGATAAGAAAACTCCCAACACCTTATTATGCAACAAAAGAAATAATTCCACTCAATTCTCACTCCCATGGAAAATTCCACCATTAAAGCTTCATCCAAAATCTTTGTGGGAAGAAGAAGGGAGGAGAAATCACCTAAAAGGAGGAAGAAGGTTTGAAACTCTCCATAGGAAATCCACACACTCAATTGTAGAGCTTAGAGATGAAAATTGTAAATTTGGAGTCAAGTAATCGTGTTATGGAATGAAGGGGATGACTGAAAATTCAAGGAAATCTTAGTACCTGGTAAAAAATAGCGCGAACGCATCGCACCAGTACTACCGTGACTCTCCTAGAGCAATCATGCAAAAGTCCCAGAAATCCCAACCTATCATGGCCATCATAGAAATTGTCCTACAAGAAGGAAAGGAAGATTACCAAGAATGCATCACAAAAGCGCGAATGTGATGAACACCTTGGACTGTATATTTTTCTACGATAACTGAATTTTCAAATAAGGTCTCGGAATTTAAATAGAGTCCAACAGAAATAAACAAAGTAGGCACATTTCACGCAAAAGATATTATGAACTCAACAGAATGAATGAAACTACCAACAGAGGTTGTTTAAAAAAGGATCCCTAAACCAAACTCAATAAGAAGGATCAACTCTCTCACTTTCCACAAGGACCCCCAAAATGAGCCTCGACACCCCCAAAAGTGCACCGATGATTCAAGTAGTTCAAAGTCATAATTTTAGAGGTGATAAAAGCATTAAAATTTCGATCTGACACTCTGATCATCAAAAGACACCCAGGCTCCAAAATGAGCTTTAGATGAACAAAATTCCCATAAAACAACTCAACGCAAAATGAAAACCCTGGTATTAGGAATAAATGTCCAACTAGACCAAAGTAGGCATTCTAGATCCAACAAACCTTTCAGAATCTAATTACGAGTGCATTTACTGAAAACACTCTCTCACGCTCGACCATTTCAAGGTTAAACCTTCTAAATAGGAAAACTGAGATAATTGGAAACTGAGCTATTAGGGAGCTAAACTACCATTCTCATAAAGTCATACATTACTCATGGAAACTACCAGACGATTCTAAGAATAGAAAAGAAAGAAACTCAAGGAAATAACCAGGAGTGTCATTACATAGTATTATGAAATCTCTGAATTTTTAATAATAAGCTCAATGCTTATTTCAAATAAAAATACTTTTCAATTCATTCGTAATTGCTTAGGGGTGTTAGAAAACTATATTCTGTAGAGTAATTTTTATCCATTGTTTCTTCTTTCAAAGGGAAATATAAATTATTATGTTTTAGAGTTGATGTACAGAGATTTACACAGATACTATTTCAACAACTACATAATGACATATATTGGTTTTATAAAAAGACAAATTTTGAAATAGTCACAAAGCTTTTCACAAAGTGTCAAAGGATGGTAATAATCAATTAGGGATGTTTTCGAGATTCCATAAAAACATTCCTCAAAATATTATAAAATGCATACCAAGAATCTCTTTGACTTTGAGTTTTCTTCATGTGCTTAGAATCTAAAATCGATACAAGTTTTCTTAATTTCTATTTCAAAATATTAAGTGGATAATTTGTTACTTTTTTATTATTATATCAGGATTTCACCAAAGTATTTAAGTGATCGAATATTTAGTCATCTTTATTTTTTCCCGAAAACCTATCACCTATTATTTAAGAAAAGGGGAAAAATACATGCAAAACCCCCCATAAACTCCTCTAAACCATTAGCACCCTTTAAAACACTCAAGAAAATGTTTTTACATGCATGTTAGGCATCTCCCTTATCAAATCATGTTGGTGAGCCCAGTTATGTGTCATACATATTTGGTAATTTAAAACTTATATCATTCTTTTAGGTATTACCAAGATCTTTTCACTAACATTTTTTCTTTATTCCATAGAAAATTTATAGACATAGTGGACGAAATTACATATCTTGACATGTCCCATTATGTCGTGATTCTACACTTTATAGACATAGTGTATCAAATTACATATATTGACATGTCGTATTATGCTGCGATTTTACACTCTAGATGGGCATGGAAACTAGAACCATGAGTGCTTTCTCAAGACCTAAACAATCAAGTTGTGATGGAGTCTAATTCCCTCCTATAGACAAGCCTAAACTCGGCCCAAAGAAATATGTGATGGACCAGTACAAAAGAAAAGATAAAGGAGATGAAGAGACGAAACAAATGAAGGATATAGGATACATAACAGAAAGTAAATCCCCAAAAAGTGGTAATGTATCTTTAGGGAATCTATGAATAGAATAGTACAAAATACAACCCCAAGTGGAGCAAAACTACGATACAACTATCATGGATCGAAACTAGGACAACTCTATGATAGAAGGAGAACTAGTTAGCAAGAATGCCAACTGCTCACCGTATCTCCAAAGTGTCTCCGGTCTATCCCATACTATAATAACCTCCCTGATTACTCATTCTAGGAGATGCATTATAAAAGGAAGTAGAAGTGTAGTATGGGTACCGAAATAATGGGCACCCAATAGACATCATAGGCCGATAGGGAAAAAGTAAGCATGAACAAGGTAAAGAGCAATCATAAGCAAAAAGGGAAATAGCACACAATTAACAGACTAGCAAGGGATAACCATAGTAATACCTAATAGGTATGACGAAAGGTTAGCTATCAGTGTGTAAACACAGAGGACCTAAGTCACAGACAAATAGTGCATAACGCGACACGTACATAGAGCTCCAATAAAAAATAGTACGAGCTAAAAATGGAATAGTCTATTGTTAATTAATAAAGGAAACTAACCACAAGAATCCTAGATCGCAAAAAAACATACCACCATATAGTTGACCCAATGGGACTCCCCCTTAAGTCCAAAGAGCATAATTAGTCGCAAAGAATGCAATGTAAAGAGGTGTTGAGTAAATAGAACTCATGCACACCTCCTTGACATCTAGACGTGGTAAGAAGGACCCATGGGAGACCTCTTCTTATACTACTACTCTTTTTTATAAGCCCACCCCTTCCCCCGCTCATTATGAGAACATGTCCGGCTTAACGACCTGGGTCGGGAAGCCCCTATAGGGATTCGATCTCACGTTCAAAATCCATGTAAAAAAGAAAACTAAGGAAAAGTAATCAGAGAAAAAATTTCAAAACCTAGGCCTGGACGGTATATGATACCTTAGTGTATAACTCAAGTCCAACTATATTGGAAAAATCCAAATATCAGTAAGCCCAACAATCACAATGTTGGTAACATAAACAAATCACAGTGATAGTGTGGAAAATAGGATAAAATAATGTGAGAAAATATCTTGATACTTCTCATGTGATAACGCCCTGGAAAGCACCGGTCATGTTAGGCGTACACTTCGAGGCCCAATTGAGAAGAGCCAACACATAATCAATTTCGAGGCACCAAATGGATCCCTACATGGTGTATATGAGTACTAATTAAGAGGATCCCATGTTTGGAAGATATCTTTGGAGACATTTGAAGACATGAAGGGCCTTTTTGAATTGACTCCAAACTTATGGGGTAAATTTGTAATTTGGAGTCACTTTTGGACTCATATGTAAAGAATAAAAGTTGATCCTCTTTAGATAGAGGGTCATTCAAATTGTTAAGGACTTTTTCCATTCTTGAGATTTGGAAGAATTAAATTCAAGCTTGTAAGCTTGTAGTAGTTGTTAGGATTAGTGTAGGTTTTAGTGATGGTGTTCATCCATTGTTGATTCCAAACCCTTGTCATGAAATTCACATCGTGATACTCTTTTATGGAATCAAATGAGTTTCCAATCAGTGAAGTTCATTCTCTTCTTCCCTTAGTTGATTCGAGTAATCGAATTAACTATTCTTATTCTTCACTGCTCATCTCCAATTTCTCAATCTATCTTTTAATTTTGTTAATTCTGTCTTTATCATTATCTTATTTTGGTAACTGATATATATCAAGATCCTCTCAGCTCGAGGGATGTATCATTTGATATCAGAGCCAAGGCACGTAATTTGTTCCGTCAAATTACAATCCTAGGCTGTAAAACTCAAAAATTAATAAAAAAAATAAAAAAATTAAAAAAATTTCAAAAAATTTGATTTGAGTTCAATTTTTGCTGTTTGTTGATTTTGATTATTAGGAATTGTTCTCTTAATAATTTGGATCACGTGTCTCAGATTTTGATTTTAAATCGGAGTTAATTTTCTAATGCTACCATTGTTGAAGGTTAAACTTGAATGTAATTTGAAGTTGGGATCAATCAAAGAAGATTTGTGGTTTGAAAAGTTGAAATTCATCAATTATAAGTTGCAAGGATCACCTAGTTTAAATTTTGTCCAAATCGGAGTTGAATTGAGGTAATTTTAATTTTTGGTGTTCTTCTTCTTCATCTTCTTCAATCTAAATTTTTGAGCTCGATTTGGAGTTGAATTGTTAGAATATGAAGTTTTTGGATACTGATAAGGGATTCTTATATGTCAAGGAGCATAGGGTTTGAATTTGGTAGAGATTGGTGGAGTATTGATGAGTTTCTAAAATTTGAATGCTAAGTTCTTTATATTCCTAGTTTCAAGATTTTTGAGCTCAAATTTGTGTTGATTCAGTTGGTTTCTGGTCTCTGAAATTTGATAGAATTGTTTATTATACATAGAGCAGTGTGGGAATCAAGTTTGGCTGAAATTGGAGTTGAATTGGTGATTTTCATATTTTAAAGGTGTTCATCTTAGATCCGAAAATTCGCTTTCAATCTCTCCTTGTTTTTGTTGTTGTTGAGGTTCCAAATGATACTAGAGTTGTTTCTCATGGATCAAGGACTTTGGGAATCAAATTTGGTGAAGTTTGGATGTGATTTGATTAGGTTACTAATTTTGGAAGATGAACTTGGTGTTCATCAAGTTTGAAAGTAAAGAACAAGTGGGTCTTAATTCGACTGCGAATTAAACATTGAAAGGTATTCGGGTTTGTTCCTTATATTGAAAAGAGTTCGTTGTTGAAATTTGAGGTGAATTAGAGTTCTTTTTTAGGGTGGTTGAAGATTTGAAAGTTGAACAAGTTGATAATTGGTGTTTAAAAGTTGATAATTCGATTCTATAAGTCATAAAAACCCTAGGTTTCAAATTTCATTCAATTTCGAGGTGTTTTGAACTTTTTCGGAATTTGGTGTTCTTGCTTAAATTTATATCTTGTTTAATGTATTCTTCAAGGTGTGTTGTTTGATCCAATTGGAGTTTCAAGTCATTTGTAAAAGGTTTTATTGGGTGAAGTATTTTGATGGAAAAACATAAGTCTTGGGGTACAAAAGTAATTACAAAAAAGGAGAAATTTCTGCACAAGCCACAGGCTTACTGCCCAAGATGGTGGCCTACTGTTGAGGGTGGCGGTTGAACTGTTCCCACTGCCCTAAAGGATGGAAGACCTCCCTTGGATAGCAGTCAAGGTTCTACCAGCCCTTCCCCCTTTCTGCCTTGAATGGCTGTTGAACCCCTTGGACGGCGGTTCGCCCTCTTCGACGGATGTCAAGTACACTTCCAAAACACTTCTAAAAGTTTTCAAACTTGGTGGTAACATCTCTCCTTGGTTATATTCAAGTTTATCATTCTTAATTTCAATTTTTAACATCAAATGATTTCAAAATTCCATAACTAGTTAACAACTTGTAATTCTTCTACTTAGTTGTTAGTTAGTTCTTTGTGTCCTTCTTTTGTTTGTGCTTTCCTTTAAGATTTTCTCTTTTATTAAATTTTTATTTCTTTGGATCTTATGCGTTTTCTTATTTTATACATTGTGTGAGTCAAAAAAAATCCACTCTTCCACAAAGTTTAAGTATCCTTGTGAAGTGATTGGTCAAGTTAGTTCCTTAACAATCGTGGAAAGACACCTTAGGTCGGTTGAGTGAAAATTCATCTACGAGAGGCGTGAGGATTTAAAACTAACTTGTTTGTTGAGTTTTTTAGGTTCCCTAAAGTTAAAATATAATCCATGTATTCCAGTTATTCCTGTGATCACATTAGTAGTTATGAAGGAAGTCATGAGAACAATCTAGGGTTCTATGAGGACCTTGGTTGTTCTTATGGTATGATGAAGGAAAACAAGTGATTGGATATTATGGTTATGAACAGGAATCTAATTATTATCGCGTCATCCAAGAAGGAGAGCATGTAGGAAGATGTGAGGTTGGTTTTTCACCCTCATATTGTGCTTTTTCCTACCAAACACAAGGAAGGAAAATCCCGGTGAGAGACATATTTATAACCAATGTAAGTGTGGGCCGTTGTGGAGGCTTATGAATTGAATTTTATGATTGTGTCATGAACAACTATGTCACACCTTATACGGTTACTCGGTTGGGATTGTCTTTGAATTTGAAACAAAGCCCTTATCTATTTCGATGATGTTGGGTAGATATGGAAGTGAGGGTATCAATTTTGCTTGGAGGCCTTCAAGAGTTGGTATGGTGTGATCTTATTCCCACGGAGATTTTCCAAATACTTTTGGGAAATCCCTTGTTCCTAAGCTATCGAATTCCCTATATGCAAGATTGGTACAACTATATACCGGAGCTTCAAGGGCATTTTTCTCTCTTACCAATTCCTACTCAACTTGAGAAGGCAAACCAAACCTATTCAAGTGAAACTTCCAAATTAAATGCAAACACGAGTGATTCATCTGTGAAATTTCATTACAACATTCTCAAAGTATTGCTAAGCTTAAGGCCGACGAGGTATATGAACCTATGAAGGCTCCTTGTAAAGTGCAATGGAGGAGTCTTTAGTAGAAGCAAAAGAGCAGGAACAATATGACGTTGTTACTACAGAGTCAAGCATAGAAGTGACTACTTCAACTCCTTGTGAAACCAAGTGGAATCTTGTTATGAAATGGGCTTCCAACCTTTCACTCAGAATCGTTGGCAATTATCCCGAATCTAATCAAAATGAAAGACAAAATATTGAGAGGAGTAAGGGAGTGGTGTGTGAGATGTGTGAGAATCCTATAGAGGGAAAATGAGAGGATGTGTGGAGTGAAGTGAGCGGATTGTCACAAACTTGCACTAACTTTTGTTCTCCCTCTAGTTGTTATAATTCTTATGTAGGGATTCTTGGAAGCAAGCCTAAAGAGGTGCCTCATCATGCTAAATTACATGAGGCTCATGGAAGAGTTTCAAAGG
>JBDJHY010137901.1:0-13307 GCA_039654485.1 Withania somnifera
CTTCATATCTAGGAAAAAGTCATATATATATATATACATATATATATATAGACAAAAAGTACTGCTTCAAAAGAGAAGAAATGATCTCAAATAGTTTTAATTTTTCTTTTTCCAAGGTGAAAAGTTGCACTTGTTTGAGGTGACGCAACATATGCGATCGCATATCTAGCATAACCAAACTAGTAAATTTGACGTTTCTATCTGAGTTTGTGCGGAGCATATGCGACCACATATGCCCTTCGCATTTTCAAATTAAAAAATTGAAGAGAAGTGTCTCTTCACTATACAATATGTATGTGGTCCGCATATCTCTTATGCGGCTGCATGTGAAGGAAAAAATTATTTGATTATAATTTTAGATTAAATAATTATTATACAATTAACTTTAAATTAATTTTGTCTAAACAGACAGTTGTCAATCAATCATTTGATAAATCTAAATTTAAAGACAAATTCGAGCCGAGCGAGCAAAGACAACAATGGCGCAACACTAATAAAAATATGGCCTATTAAAACACTTATTTAGTGACAGTTCTATAACCATTGCAATAGATATTCTATTTACATACTTTGATCTAATATGATAATTCTTTAAAAAAACCTTAGCATAATTTCTTCAACCTCGCTAAAAAAAGTGTGTATGAATATATATATATATTTCAATCATTGCAATAAATATCTATACCTACATTTTTTTTATACGAACTATACCTGTGGTTATTTTATCAAAATAGTATTATTTTCATTATTTTTGTCCAATCCTACGTACAAAATCCTTGTAAAAAAGGATTTATGTTGAAATCCTCAGGGCCAAGAGGCAAAAAACTCGGGCTCAGTCTGTATAACATATCTCAGTAAAAATCAAGTACAACCATACCGACAATTTCTCGTCCTAAAAGATTCAACTGCCGCCTTGTAGGCAAGCCCATAAATCACAGTGAATACGAGAAAATAGCCTCAGACAGTGTGGTAAAATAGCATTGTACTGCTCATAAGTGCTGTTATGGAAAATATAAGTATGCATGAAACTAGTTTTCAGTTATTATCTTGTCAAAATCAAGTTACATATAAATGTTAAATGCATGCTCGCAATACAAATAAAGGTCAGGTTAGTCTAAGATCGCAACCTAATGCCCCTGGAATAGTTGACAGGCCCCAACCCACAATACAAATAATCAACAACACAAGTAGAGCACAACAAAGCAGCCTACCTAGATCGGCTCTAAAGCCGCCAACCTAAATCACGGGATAACTACTAAGCTCTAGTCACTAGTTTAATCCCCTCCCCAACCTCACTATGGTCCAGAGTCTGCGTACGAAATACGCATCAAAGGTGTTATTCCTCCCCCAGCCATACTATAGTCGAGGGTCAGCGTGAGACACGCTGGCAGGGCAGTATAATCCTAGGATAAAAGTTAAGCTACAATCCAGCTGAGAAGCCATAGGCCGAAAGAATAAGCATATCGGAGCCCGAATTCTCATTCCAGCTCCACACTGGAGATTTACCATATATATACTATACTAATACCTAATCTGAAAAAGTAGACCGTAGCCTACCTGGGATCCAACGATATCCTTAAAAAGCGTGCTTCAAATATCCAAAATTACGTACAAAATTTAAAATCAAGCAAGGCTAGCAAAAGCACAACCTACGAGTCAATACGAGTAAAACAAGACTTGCTATATAATTAACGGGGTCAAAATCCAGGCTAAAACTGGATTCGTAAATCCTAACATCTTGAAAACTGAAAATATTTATACCCACACGTAGAGTACAACTTGTACTCCATACGGTACAAAATAGAGCTAAATTTTACGGTAGAATCGAAAGATATAAGCTCTGGAAGTTTATATTCAATAAAAAAGTTTATAATAAAAGCGAGAACAAGAAATTACCTAGTAAAATTAAGCACAGAAGAACGAAAACACGTTTTTACGGATCCAAACTTACGTAGAACCCTTTTTTCTTTTCTTTCTTTTCCTTTCTTTTATTTTTCTTTCCTTTTTCTTTCCTTTCTGATTATCTGTTTTCTTTACTTTTTTGCCAAATGAAGCAATTGCTTCGTTAATAGTTCTAAACCGCCAATGTATATGTATAATATATAATACTAATATAAAGTATATTTCGGTATTGCATAGACTCATTATAAAATGATTATTATCTTTTCAATATACCAAAATTAATAAAGTAATATTTATAATAAAACCTACTTTTTGAAATAATAAATTTTTTAATATAATTAGACTCGTTATCTCCATTTAAAATATTCATATCTTTATAATTCCTTATAAAATAATAAATGCGGAACTACATTATTCGAGAAATGATGTCATAATTATCGACAATACTATAGGACTTTAAAATATATATTTTATTGTTTTCTAAAGCATAACGTAATTATTACATAAAATAAACGCAACCCAATTATTATTTCGTTAAACTAAATAACATGCAACCGACAGCCTCGGGATGCGAACCTAGAGTCTCCTTAGACTAAAGCCCTCGTTACGGAGCTAACGGAAACTTCATATTTAAATTTTGAATATGTTTTCGAGGAATTACTCTCGAATTACCCAATCTCCGATTTAAAACTCCGGAAAAAATTCGAGGAAATACAACAAGGACCTGGAGGGTCATTACAGTTACATAAGGGTATAACCAACAAAACCTGAGCCACAAGCAACTCATGACCTAACGCAACTCGTACCTGGAGCTTCAATGTGACTAGCACAAGAAAGGACCAATAAGAAAGTGCAAGACCATAAATGAGCTAAGCTAACAGCAAGTACAGTAAGTGCTCGAATAATACTAATCAAAGAGAGAATAGAACAAACAAAGTCTACTAGCAAACAAACCTGACCGACATCCCATTCTACTGGTAGGTATAACCAGGCAAACAAGTAAACCAACAGGTACTCCCCTCGTAAGTCCCAAAGGGTACAATCAATGTATAGGGATACAATACAAAGGGGTACTGGAAAACTAAATACGTGCTGGCATGCTCTCTCGCTGGGGTATTCGCAAATCAAAAAGGAACCCACGGAGGACTCAAACCATATACTACTACTCCCTCGCATACCCCTCCCCTGGGCTGCGTGTCATGCACTAAGCATAGCAACCCAGATCGGCAGAGTCCGTGGAGGGACTCAAACCGCATGCAAAACTTTGTAACAAGCCGACCAGTAGTATAGTCATTAGGACAAGAGTGCCAAACTCGAGCTCGTACAATCAATCCTAATTAATACCTAAATATTCACTTCCTAGCTTATTGTGATTATGTAACAACAAATCTCAGGTAATTAAATTTGACCCTTCTTTCAGAACTTCTTTAATTTATTTACCACTTTTATGTAGTCTAGTCCTTTGATATTAGAACTGAGGTTTTAGTTTATCAATGCTTTGAAGTTGCATCAGGTGTCTAGGACTATGTTTTTTCCCTTCTGTGCCTTCTATTACAATCTTTATTGTTCCCGTATATTTTACTAGCATATTTTCTGCATTATTTTGATACTGCCTTGAGCACAACTACTAGAGTTTTGTGAACTACTAGAGAATGAGAGCATTATACTTCCCCTATGTGGTAATAATATTTTGTTAGATGAATGCTCTTGACTGGTGGGCATCAATACCCAAGATTCAAATAATAAAAAGTTTATTCAAAAACTAACTCCAAGATCACAGCGTCAAAACCAAAAATTTCTCGTAAAATTATGTTACTTATCACTTGAGTAAGCTAAATATCAAGTTTATTGGAAACTCATTCCATTTCATTTCTCAAACTCAAGATTTTAATCATTAACAAGCTTTTCTTTCAAGACTGATCCTCGTTAGTATTGATGATGTTCTGAGTAGTGAAAAGGGGATCCCAAGAGAAAAAATAGGTTGTGTATGGTCTTCTTTTAGTTTAATGTACTTTATTCAAACTTTTTTATGTATATTTATCTAGCTCGGCGAGTTGGTTAAAAAAGAATACTAAAATGTTGTTTACTTATTAAGAAAGTGAAAAAAGAGATGCAAAGAAGTTGCTTCACAAGATTTGTTTGTAACTTTTGCTGCTAACATAAAGCAAAAATTTCGATGAAGATGCAAGAAAAATGAATGGACAACCACCTTTTTGTTGAAAGGTATTGAATGGTACTGTCTACTTTCATGAGTCTTGTATTCACTGTCTGCTATTATGAGTACTTTTTCCTTTATCTTGTTGTATGTGAGTTTTAGTGTTGTTTTCATATAGACTTCTTCCATAATGTGTAACTTGGAATGTATGTTTTAGGTAATAAAGTAATGAGTGATGATGAACCTTTTTAATATTATTCTATGTATTTAATTATGTTATAGCGTATTTTAAGAGTCATTTTGGGTGGTCCAGTGGTTGGAATGTCATTCAGGAGGAACTTGGATGCTTTGTTGTTTACCTGTTGAATCTATCCATTTTGTTTATAGTTAATTTTTTTGGTTTATATAGAGGTGTAAATTTGACAAGAGATTAGTTAATGTTCTGAATCTGCTTTGTATAATCTCTGCTGGAAGCTGTTGCTAGTTGCTGCTACTTCTGGTGGCTGCTGCTGGCAATTGTTGCTGGCTGCTGCTGCTTCTGGTGGCTGCTGCTGGCAGCTGTACTCTTGTCATTTATTTTTCTAACTTGTTCCATCTCATATTTACACAGTTGGATAGTCACGGATCAACAAGGACCTTAAAAAAAAAGACCAAACAAGATGACATATGCAAAACCTGGATCTTTATCATCTTTGGCAAATAGAATACGACATTTATTGACAACAAATGAAGCTGTTCGAGCTATATGATCAGAGAAAGAATAGTTGATAAAATTAATTGAATAGCAACCAGTAGCACCTCGTAGGTCATCCTAACTCACAGTGTAAGACGAAATAAGATACAAGAAAAGTAGTAAATATAGTTTAAATAGTAGCATTTATTGTAAGTGTGAAAATCAACTACGAAATGCCGAAAACCATGTGTCATTGTACATAGCCACTAGATAGAGTTTATACAAAGTCTCAAGTCATCTCAACACCTCTAAAAAGTAATTATATGAAAAAGTAAATAACATAAGGCATCCAAAAACTGTTGAATGGACGAACAGCTACCTTATAATGTATTAAAAGAAGCCTAAAGGAGAATAAGGAGGCGATAATGGAATCCTAGGCTCTATACCTATGAAGAAGTACAGAAAAGGCAAGGGTGAGTACAAATCAACGGTACCCGATAGCACCCTCGCTGGCTAACTATAAAGAGAAAACAGAACTCCTAACTCCCAACCGATCCTCCAAAAATACTACAACTTGCTACAAACATGTATATACCACATCCCATCAACACTTATACGAATGAACAAAAACCAGGAATTATCGATAAAGTAGGCACCGGTCAGGTACATAGTCCTACCCTTTCAAAGATATACTTAGGCACCGGTTAATTACACAATCATGGCATTTTAATAAAATAATTAGGCATAGGTCAATTACACAGTCATGCCATCACATAATTCAAGTTCCATCTTGGAATAATTCCAAGTGAGAAATCATCATGTATAAATCACGGGAATATCACAAATTAAGTTTTTCAAATTAATAATCAAGGACTCGCATCTATTTATCCTAGTATTTTCACCAACAAGTATATATTCAAAACACAATTCTTGCTCAAGTTATCATTTTCCACAACATAATTCAAGTCAAGTAATCCAAACACATTCAAAGTGTATAGATATATATATAGAATTCAACAGTTTTAAATAATCTCCCTATTAATCCCACTTATTCATCCTTTTAGAGTCAACATGATAGATAACGTTAATCCCCAAGCACTCATATCACCATAAGTCATAAGACAATTAGCAAGAAAAGTTAATGCTTTATTGAAAACACTTAAACCTCAACTTGCATTAATATGAAGAATGTAGCTAATTTTGTGATTTTCCCATCCAAAAATAGCCTCCAATCAAGTAGAATCTAGTTACCCATACAAGAAATATAGTAAATATACACTAATCAATACCCTAAACCAAATAATCAAGGTTTGTTCAAAAACCAACACTGGGCCCATGTAGTCAAGATTGAATTTTGATCATAATATAATGTTACCAATCACTGTGTGATGTTAAATATTAAGTTTTATCAAACACCCTCATTTCATTGCAAAACTCTCAAGTTTTAACTATTTTCAAGTTAAGCACTTAACTTACTGTATTGGGATTCAAAACCATGAATTTATCGATGGAAATCATATTGAAGTGATGATAAATCGATGAAATAATGATTAGGGAACTTACCCAAGTAATATACTCTTTGAACACCTTGATTACACCTTGCTAAATAGGGGTTTTGAGAGGTTTTACATGAAAAAATGAGCCAAAATGTAATATATCTCTATTTTCAAATAACCCAGTCACCTAGCAGTTCACCACGATCGCGGTCATCCTCCGCAAATGTAGAGGTCAAGGGGGTCAATAGCCATCTTAATCACGATCAACATGATGCAATCGTAGAAAGTCACATTAGTCAAAGCATTATGAACACGGTCAAAGCATCTCCAATACGGAGCATGAAAAGTTAGACCACCATGATTGTAGTCAACCTTCGCGATCACGATAAATGCTTGGGGACAGTAGACAATGCTATTTTGACAACAATTCAAGGGAACAGTATTAACTTCAAATGGACCTTCAAAATTCATTCAGAACCCCATGACAACAACCATATTGAACACATAATTTTTTTGATATTCCAGACTCAACGGAAACATCAAATCATAAGTACAAGGTCTCCTTGACCCGATGCTCGTTAAGGGACCATTTTTAACTAAAACCCTAAAAAAGGTAAAACTCTACTGGGACTTGCATAAACCAAAGGGACCCTCATTCTAGGTCAAATTCCACCTCTTAAATCCAACAAAACCATCAAATTTCCGATTCAGGCACTCTAAGCTCAAATATTGACCCAAGCCAACCATTTCTCTCATAAACTCAACTTTTGCTCATCTAAACACTCAAAATCACCACGAAAGTTCTAAAATATAAAACAAAGGTGTGTCTAGACCAAAATCGACGTTTCAGAGCTGATGAAACTAAGAATTATGATACAAGGTTCTGAACTCTAGATGACCCCTAGAGTTACTTATTTTGAACTTAAAGGCTCCAAAACTCAAAATATTAAACTTTTATATCAAACCACACCCCGAATGCAAATCAACCATGGAACCATACTTAGTTTGATATAAT
The DNA here is from genome assembly GCA_039654485.1 of Withania somnifera. Classification (NCBI taxonomy): domain Eukaryota; kingdom Viridiplantae; phylum Streptophyta; class Magnoliopsida; order Solanales; family Solanaceae; genus Withania; species Withania somnifera. The sequence continues at coordinate 7,242 of JBDJHY010137901.1, forward strand.
AGGACTGTGGAAGGGGCAAAACAGTCAAAGTAATATAAAGTTGTAAAAATAACTCTTAAGGTCATTACTTTGAGATCTTTGGAAGATCTAACTATTTTTCTACAAGTATCATGACACCAGCAGTGTCTAAATAATATCTTATTATGAAAATAAATCAAAGGTTTCTTAAGATCTTTTATACTGTTATGTTATTCATCATAGACCATACCATAAAAAATTATTATAATCAAAATATAGTTTATAGTAAACCCAAAGTTTACTAACATACATTGCTATTCCACTAAATTTACAAATGACTTGAAGCTTTAATATCTTTAAGTTTCTATGGGTAATAAACGCATATATTAGTTACCCGATTTTTACTAATAATATTGGCATGATAGAATCACTTTCTACTACAAATTAGAAATTTATTTATATAAAATTCATGTCATAGTACATCAGAATTTGTTGGGTGAATTGAAGTAGTCATAGAAATATCAGTGATTATGGTTATTGTAGCTTATTAAGGTTGAGGAGATTAAGGGGGATATTTATAGAATGCGCAGGGGTAGGAGGACTATGCCAGATAAGATTCAGTTGGATTTTTGGAAGAGCTCTGATGGGGTAGGTCTGAAATCACTAACCAACTGTATAATATCATTTTTAGGACGGTGAAGATGTATAAAGTTGGAGACAGATTACAATGATCCATTGTACAATAACAAAGGTGATATTCAAAACTGTAACAACTTTACAGGCATCAAGTTGTTAAGTCACATAATAAATAATTGGGAGAGGGGGGTTGAATTGAGGTTGAGGAAGATTTTGACTGTCTCCGAGAATCAATTTGGTTTTATTCCAAGGAGTTTGACTACAGAAGCCAATCATCTTGTAAAGAGAATGGTGGATCAGTATAGGGAGAGGATAAAGGACCTATATATGGTGTTCATTGATCTAGGAAAAGCTAACAATAGAGTCCCCGAAGAGGTTCTTTGGAGGTACTTGAAAGCTAGAGGTGTTTCGGTGATATACACTAACTCGATTAAGGACATATATGATGGATACAAGAATCTTTTTAGGACTGTGAGAGGAGACATAGAGCACTTTCTCATATTGATGGGTTACACCAGGGGTCGACCCTTAGTCTTCTTATTTTCCTTGATGATGGACATATTGATGTAGCAAATTCAGGGTGAGTGACATGGTATATGTTATTTATAGATGAAGTAGTTTTGATTGACGAGATCGATAAAGAAGTTAATGCTAAAGTGGGGGTTGGAAGACAAACTCTTGAGTCTATAAGGTTTAGGCTGATCAGAACCAAGGTAAAATATTTAGAGTACAAGTTTAGTAAGGTTGAGTATGAGGTTGCCGTGATAGTGAAGCTTGATACTCATTCATTTGAAAGAGATATAGTTTCAAGTATATTGGTTCTATGATCCAAGAAAATAGGGAGATTGATGAGGATGTCACTCACTGTACTAGTGTGGGGTATATGAAATGGAGGCTAGCATCGGAGTCTTAAAAGTGATAAGAAGGTACCCCCGAAGATTAAATACATGGTGGTTATACCAGCTATTTTATATAGGGCAGAGTCTTATCCAGTCAAGAACTTGTACATCCAAAAGATAAAGGTGATGCAGGTGGGGATATTTTGGTGGATATGTGTATTGAAAAGGAGAAATAAGAATAGAAATAAGGTTATTCAAGACAAGATGGGAGTGATTTCGTTGCAAGTCAAGATGCGGGAGACAAGGTTGAGGTGGTTCGGACATGTAGGTAGGAGAGACACTGATGCTCCAGTATGGAGGTGTGAGATGTTAACTATGGATAAATTCAAGTAAGGTAGAGGTAAATCGAAGAAATATTGGTGGGAGGTGATTACAACTTACCGAGGACATAGTCCTAGATAGAAAGCTATAGAATGCGCGTAATAGGGTCAAAAGGTAGTAAAAGGATTGTATCCGTGTTAGTAGATAAGAGATCTTTATTTTAATAGTCGTACTAAGAGTCGTGTGATATATTTGTAGCATCTGGTTCTTAGAGTTTTGGAAGGTGTGTTGTGTCAATTTGATTATTTGTAGTATTATTCTATGGTAGTCTTGTTTTTTATACTTTCTATTATTTCATATACTATTTTTTATCTTATATTATTTTTTTCTGAATTATTTTGTTTTGTGGCAGGAGTCTATCAGAAACAACCTTTGTACCTCACCAATGTGGTAGTAGTACGAACTATATATACTCTATCCTCCTCAAATCCCAATTGGTGAGAATATATTGGGTTTGTTGTTGTACTTGACATGAATCATTCTTTCATCCCGAAGATGGAACATTTATTGAAGAACTAGAAGATTGTTCAAGATTTTTTATGTTGTTTGTTCTCACAATAAGTTGATTATACTAGCTAATGTTGGGATTGAATGCCCTAAATATTGAAAAGTATAAAAAGTGAATATGAACCCATTTACCTACCATGTCTTAAATAGAAGCATTTATAAGATGGTACATGTGAGTATATTGTCAATTCGTAGTTCGACAATTGCTAAGTTGTTTAGTCAATTGAAATTGACTTAAGAATATTACTTTTAGATTTTGTGATCAAAAAATTCATCTTGATAATGATGGCTTATATCCAACCTATTTTGATATTGAGTGCCTCTAATAAATGGTGAATCATATTTATGAGAATAAAACTTTGTGTGTTGGTCTAACATATAATAGATTGCATGCAACAATACTTGTATTTATCTGACATATGAATTAATTACAAACAATCTCCCCATCTCAATAGATTTAGGGTTAGAAAGTAAATATTTTCGATTTAATACCTTTTTCATGTGTGATATATGATTACTGAATCTATCACAAAGAACACAGATGAATTCCCTTAAAAGGATGAGGGATATATTTTTGTTTCTCTAGAATAAGGAAGAGAATATGTAACTACTCAATAATTGAAATTGTGATGGCACCTACCCCATCCTAGCCAATACAGTAGGTAAGAAGTGCGAAAATAACATTTCAACAATAAAATAAAAAACACATAAATAAAAAAGAATAGTTTCAAAAATATACAATTATCTAACTTACATTGCAAAAATATAGCTCAAAACTTACTTTATAAATCTTTAGCCAAACCTCAATCCAGTATAACTATATATATTCAACATATAAATATACACAAAATTTTCATATACAGTTTTTACAAAAGTATTTTAAATTTTGATATACAATATTAAACATCCAATATATAATATTATACAAAATTATAATAGTTATTTATACATTCATATACAATAAATATGTAAATTTATACACTAATAAAAAAACTTCTTTTTTGTATCCAAGCATCATATTCATCCAATACCACCTAAAAAATTACACCAAATCAATCAAAATTTTAAATATGAGCTCCTCAATATATAAATAATGTTTTACAATCATACCCATTCAAAACAGATCTTATTTACTAAAATTTAATTTTTAAATTTTAAAGTTTCGAACTTCAATAATGGTTGAACATCCAAAAATTTTATGTTACAATTATTTTGATCCTTTGTTCCTCACTGGTGTGGAAAACATTGCAGATTTTCTCACACCTATGAACACGACATGCTAAATAATTTTTATTAACTTTATAAAGTTTATGAAGGAGGCAAAAAAGAAGGATAGAGAGAAAGAGGAAAAAGAAGCTGAAGATGAGAGAGAAAAATAAATGGGTTAGAGACGAAAAGTAATTTTTGGTTCTCTAGACATTGAGCCATTTATTTTGTAGAATTTTAAAAAGTTAGCTATATTTGGTAATCTAAATTTGTTGGTGTGCATTTTTATGTAATTTTTAAAATAAAATAAAAAGATATTGAATAATATCACGAAGTACTTAATCATATCAACGGAGACAATCTTAACCAAACCTTTACATTTGTAAAACTAAGTAACATGTGTATAAAAACTACTAACACAAGAAACTGATAAAAAAAAGCTTGGTACATCAATATATAAGCACAAGAACATAAAATAAAAATAGAGAAGTAAAATTGATAAATCTCTAAATGCCGAAGCTCACATCGAAATTCAAAAGCAGCTGAACTCAACAAGATTAGGGGACACATGGATAACTAGTACTGCTATATGCATTATAAAAATGTAAAAGAGTAGAGTGACTATAAACTATTAGTACTTAGTAGACGTTGCAAACCATCCAAACTTAAGTAGTTACTATATGAATAAAGAATAATATACTACCACTTGTATACAGATGATACCAATAGTTCAATAATATCAGTAATGAAAAATACACAATGATAGGATATAAGATGTGGCACTGAATGAATTGGCCAATGATCTTACCAGCATGCTATGAGACGAGACCCATGAAGAATTAACAAAATTAATATATCATGGCCGAATTTGAATGGATCTTGCATATATTCTATCCGTACTTAAACTGGGGCTTAGTCTATATATGGCCTATATTTGAATCATGTCTTAATATTTTTACGCGGACTCAAATTGGAGCTAAGTTAGATTTTTCTTTCAAAAAGAGTTTCTCTAGATCTCAATATCATTAACCCATGAAATGAAAGAATAAGAATGGACATAGTAATCAAGTGAATTAAAATGCAATAAAATATATATTCCTATGCATTTAAATTCTCAACTTTACAGCACGGGCTACAAATCTCAATAAAAAAAAGTTTCTTGATTCTATTCTTAGACCAGGTCTTTTTTAATACATTTATTTTTTTCTATCGTGTCTATTATGAAAAATCACAACTCATTAATAGAATAAGCTATGAATCTATCCATAATATAATATACAAATTAATCTTTTCAAAGTCTAAAGTCAAATATAGTTTAAGCCCCCACACGGTCATCACAACATTAAACTTCCTCAAAAATCAATTTAACCTTAATATTTCGCCCAATTCATAACATATTTTACACGATAAGTTTCCGTCTAAGCTAATTCTAAAGAAGAGTAAGTCATAACCTACCTTGGAGCTGAACCACAATCCACCAACAATCAAATAATGGTCTTTTCCTTTCAAATAGCCTCAAAACACTCCTAATCTATCAAGAATATGATTTACACATGAATATGAATTCAATGATACCTATATTAAAATATAAAATTTTGATCGAACTTGGGATCAAAAGTCGACCTCAAATCCAGCAATGAAACAAAAGATTTCAAAGTTATTTTACCTATAAAATAAGGAATTGAAGTATATAACTCATCAAAAATAAAGCTCAAATCAAACTTGGTACCATCAATTTTACACTCTTAAATTTTAAAGAAAATATTCCACTATTTAATTTAAAATTGCGTTTACTGGATAAAAGTAGTGAAAAATATTAGAAAATTACCAAAATGAAGGTTTGAAACTTACAATTTAAAAATATCCTTAATCCAATATCTATAACTCCCAAAAAATTTTAAAAAAATAGCTAAGTCTGAAATAGAAAATAAAATTTGTTCAAGTATCATTTATTCTTCACAATCAGGGAAGGGTCTATAGTGATGCGACTGAAACCCAATCCTGACCCTCGTGATCGATAGAGTAATCATCATGAACATGATGAACAACCTAGGCCTGACACATGACATCTCCTCACCATTGCAGAGCCATTATCGTAAATGAGAAGAAGAAGGTGTATCCTTCTTTGAATCATGATAGGATCTTCACAAACACGAAGAAGATTCATCTAGAACCAAATGATAGCAAGTAGCAAAGCTGTCACGACCCGATTTCGTAGATCATGATGGCACCTACTATACCACCAGTAAGAGAACCAAAGCCTGTAGTCCGTAGCCGAAGCGGAGGACTACTACATTAAATGCGGAAGAAAATCAAAAGTCAAGATAAAAGTAATAATTTTACGAAATTAATTAAGAATAAAACAACCACCCAAAATTCGGTATCAATGTCAAACAAACCACTAAGACAGAATCATAAAACTGAAGAAAATATAGTATCAAGATGTCTCCGAAATACAATGGAGATCAATAAAATATAAGTCTGAAGAGAAACAGGAACAAGTTGGACGCCAAGCTCACCCTGAATCTCCGATATGAAT
>JBDJHY010137910.1:0-13307 GCA_039654485.1 Withania somnifera
ATAAACTCATAGTCGAACTTGACTTTGTTTGGCCTTCCGGAGCTAACGGAACTGTCGGAATTTAATTCCGAGCTCATATTGAAGGAAAGTTGACTTTAATCAACGAGTACTAAATTTAAGGCTCTAAAACATAGAATCTGAGATAATTCTCGACCGAGTTGCCAGGGATCCATACTATCGGTCCCAGCAAGTCATAAATAACCTAGGGCAACTACCGAAACGTCCTAGGATACAAGATACTGCACATTTATCATAAATGACCTGAAGGGTCATTACAATCAATCACTTAAATTTATTACTATGGACCCCACATAAGTTAACTAACTCTCAACTCATTTGAATATGAATAAAGGAAGATTAAGAGAAAAAAGGTAATTTCAAAACTTAAAATATCAATCATTTAAATTTATTACTTTAGACCTTTAGGTCAAATCCATTTTTGGATCAGTTTTTTCGGGGTTAATATGACCTTTCTTAACTCTCAACTCATTTTTTACAATTTTTATTTTTCGGAGATTATCTATCAATTACTCCTTTTTATGAGTGGGTCTCATTATCGGTTCCTAAAAAAATATCAATTCACCATTTATAGTCTAAAATCACCACATATGTAATAAAATACAATTTCAAGAACAAAAATACGTTATGCAATTCATTTACCTCATCAATTAAAAAACTAATTTAGTAAAATTACAATATTATAAATAATGGACAAAAAAAAAGTATCAACACAAACACTATTTTATTTCAATGAAAGTGTAATTGTACACATTAATTACATACCAAAAAAATAAAAAAATGGGTAAAGGCATTTTCCACAACCAAAAATCATAAAGTGGAAAAAGTATTTCTCAATTTATAACTAATATCGATAAAACTTGAAAATATTTTTGAATTAAATTATTTAATAAAAATAATTTACTTATCCTAAAGGTTTGATTAAGATAAATAGAATATAAGTCAAAATGCTATGATAATACTTTTGTAAATAATCTCTTAAGATTTTTTAACTAGAAAGAACCTCGCTACCTCACATCAGAGATAGTGTTGCACATTGTATGCACTCAATCCTTCTCCAACACTAGTTTATGAAAATATTCTAAGTATATAATAAGCTAATAGTAAAAATTAATTTCTTATATAAAATTAATCTAAAATATATAATTAACTACATTTGGCCTGTAGCAAGGACCATAAATTATCTAGCACTTGGAATAGTTATCATTCTTATGAAACCCATAATTTGTGTCAAGTTAACTAGTGTCAAGTCTACTACAAAGAAAAAAGTTAGTGTGTAATTTCTCAGTTTCAAAATAGTTGGCTCTTATTGGTCGATTTTTTTTAAAAAAAATATTTATTAGGAATTTATTTTATTAGATTAGCCTTATTAATTATTTTTTACAAATATAAACTTTAAGTATATACACTTTGTTTTAGTCATTTAATAATAGAAATATATTTGAGAAATTATAATAAAATCCTCTTGTTTCAAAAAAGGAACAACAAATATGAAATAATATTTTTAGAAAGACGATCAAAATTTTTGAAACAGAGGGATCCATTCCAAAATACTTGGTTTCTTTGGATCTGGCACGACCCTTAAAAACCTAATGATTGAATGTGTATTCTTACTAATTTATTATTGTACTATAATAATTAAACTATGATTATCAAAGTAGAAATCAAGAAGTATTTAATTGGAGAATTGAAATCATTAAATATAAAATTAAAATAAGAAGAAGAAAGGTCATATAGGTAGTTATCATTTATAGTTAATAGCTTTGAAAAATTAACATTTGTATTTCCCATAACTTTAAAAGGTGTCACACTTAATATAATATAAGGGGTAAAACTAAAAAAGAGTGCTCAAAATAATCTTGATTTTATAAGTAAGACACATAATTTGAGACAAATAAAATTAGAAAGAAGACCAAGTATTTTGAAACGGAGGGATTATATATATGATGTGAAAAAGCTTCAACGTTTTGAGATCGATGTACTCCCTTTATCTCATTTTGTTTAAATTATTGAGTTAATATACATCGTTAAGAAAAAAATAATTTAAACATTATTTAAACATAACTTTCTATTTTTATCATCTTAATTATTCTAAAATTAATTTTAAAATGATGATGATCATTAATCAAAATATTTGCAATTACAATATACTTAATGGAGCAATGTAAATTTTCAAAGTAAACTATTAATTTGTCTTGACAAAATAAACTTTTATCCAATCCACCTGTCGACACATTATTTTCAACACAACTCATTCTTTTGATTCTTTCACTTAGAAAATGTAAAATAAGGATAAAAAAATTATTTTTGTTAAATTCTAAATAATTAAATTGTTTTGATCATAAAAAAATCTTAACAATTCAGATAAAATAAAATGAAGGGATTAACATTTTAAAAAAATGTAATTATTCATTAATTAGACAATTACAATATTACTTCACCTGATCCAATTTATGTGACACAAATAGAATTTAAAGAATCAAATACATTTTTGTATATAATTTTATTATTATTTTAAATTATTAATTATAGTCTATAGGTCTTTTTAAATAATATACGTTACTTCTTATGTTTCAACTTATGCGGTACTGATAGAATTTGAGAGCCAATCGTATTTTTTATATTTATATAAATAAATTTTAATCATTGTGAATTATGATAATTTTCACTCGTTTCTCCAATAGTATATGCTGCTTCTGCTATCCCAATTATATGGAATCGATAGCAGTTTGAAAGTCAATTTATGTGGCATAAATAAAATTTAGAGAGTCATTCATATTTTTATATAATCTTAAAATATTTTAAATTATTATAATTTATAGTACCTCTTACATAATGTTTAAATAATATATATATTACTCCATATGATTCAATTTATGTGGTACAAATAGAATTTAAAGAATTAAATACATTTTTATATATTTTTTTATTATTTTAAATAATTAATTATAGTGATCTATAGGACTTTTAATGTCATTTTAAAATAATATATGTTACTTCCTATCTCCCAACTTATGTGGTACTGATAGAATTTGAGAGACAATCATATTTTTATATTTATATAGATAAAATTTAATTACTGTGATCTATAATAATTTTACGCTTTTTTCAAATAGTATATACTGCTTCCTCTATCTCAATTATGTGGCATCCAATAAAATTTTAAACGTCAATCGAATTTTTTATGTATCTTTTAAATATTTAAATTGTTAATTATTGTGATTTATAGTAATTTTTAGATTATTTTTAAATAATATAATATGTTACTTTCTTTGACTCACAAATGAATTAAAGAAGAATATATCTTAAGGTTTAAATTATTGTGATATATATTATATTTTAATAATCTATAATAAAATATTTTAAGTTATTAATTATTATAATTTATAATATTCTTAATATAGAATAAAAAAATAAAACCAACTTTGTTAAAATGGGATTCAGCTAAACAGGCATGTTGACGGAAACGTGCCTGCTGAAGCACGCATGTTGACGGGAAGGTGTTTGCTTAGACACTAACTCCCTCATATATAGAAGATAAATTACTTTTCTTTCTTTTTCTTTTTTAGGTGGGGGGGGGGGGCTTTTTAAAACCATTAGGGATCTAAGAATATAAGGAAAAGGTCCAAGTTTATCTTTCAACTTTGTAATTGATATACCATTCATTAAAAAGGGGCTTATATATATCCTTACTTTATATAAATGACTTATATATATTTTTATTATTATAAAAATAACTTACATATGCCATTTTATTTAATGAATCTATATTTAATATATCAATTTTTTTTAATTGAGAAAATATTACTTATTACTTAAAATAATTTCACTCGATAATTTTTCGTCATACACATTTGATCCACTGGAGATAAAAATCTCACACACTCAAATAAATTTAACTCATTTTATTTAATAATTCAATGCATTGGCACGCTTAAGGAAAAAAATTAATAAATAAAAAAAATTCATCATACACACCTGATCTAACTGAAAACAAAACATCACCATCTCAAATAAACTTAACTCAATTCACTTAATCACACACTGTATTAGCACGCTCAATAAAAATAATTTAATAGATCAAAAAATGTTTTTGTGGTAAATTATTAATTTCTTGATTCAAAGTCAAGATCTCTCGTTGAGAAAAAATATTGGATGGAGTTATTATTACATGCCATTTTCTCAATTAAAACTTAAAAAAATATTTTAATTTTTTAAATATTGATCAGCTAAGAAAAAGAGTATATATAAGCCATTTTCATATGAAAATTATAACTAAATTTAAAACACAAAATTTAACGGTAAATTGGTAACTTTCCCTAGAATATCCTTTAGCTTGTTGTCCGAAGAACTGGAAAACAAACATTGAAGAGAAATATTGTGCATAAAATTGCCTGTTTGGTGATACAGATCATTGCTACTTTTTTCAACTTTTGTTTCCAAAAGAATTTCTGTTTATATATTGTAGTTGAATTTTTACTTCAACTCAAGTTGAGTTTTTCAAGTTTAATTTGGGAAGCTAGTTGAATTCACTTTTCCTTGCAAATAGTTTGATATATTTTAAGTAAAATGTACATATTGAAATATAATTTCCGTTTTCATTTTAAAAAAACGTGTTATGAGATTCATCTCCAGACGCTTAATAAAACTCATTCAATTTTCTTACACCGAGACACTGATTAAAATCCATAAAAATTATTATAACCAGCATGATATAAAATACGAAAAATATAAAAAGTGAACCGCAATAAAAAAACATACTTTACCCATATGTGCTCTACGTTATTAATAGAAAGTTAGACTGACACCTGAAATGTGTAATGCTTACCTATCGATCCTCTCCTTTGCTTTCCAGAATGTACGAAGACAGAGTGTGGATCAAGTTCATGAGGACAGATATGGTCGGTGGGCTAATTTGAAACCCATATTTCAAAAGGCTTTGATGTTTTGGATATTCATGTGGGGCTGGGGTGGTCGATATGGGCACCTCAGTGGCGTAGGCCTCCGATCCTGGACATTGGAGAAGAAAATGAACGGGGCTAATATGCCAAACAAAGATCAATAATTGTGAGGAATTGTCACCTGTTGTTTTTTTTTTTTCTTTTTGCCTTTATAAAAAAAGGGAAATCGCTATTTAGTAAATGATCTTCTTTATTTTTTTTTTTTTTGTACAATTTGATTTAGTTTTAGTTTTACGGTAGAATTATTTAAGAAATTTAAGAATCTTATGAGATAATATGGACAAAAATCAAAATTTGTATTTATTTATAAGGTTGAACAATATATATATATATATATATATATATGAGGAAGCATTAAATTTAGATCTACTATTATCCAAGAAGAATAGTTTCTCAAGAACTATATTTGCATAACTTCTAAAATTAGAAACAATATAAGGAATGACCTAAAACGAAACATCGAGCAAATCAGCCCAAAATTGGTTTGAAATTGGCTCATGGATTATGCTTTTCCATATCTAATTGTTAGACAAGTTGAAAAAATTTATACGTTGTAAGTGAAAGAAAACTTCAACCACTCAACTTTTTTCAATTAAACTGATGTAAATTTGCAAATACTCATGCATAACAGTAAACACCAAATTATAGGCCTCTAGGACTATGCCTCAAGGGATTTCCTCATGTTAGGCCTAACTAGTTGTAGTGTGTTTGGTTTGAGTCAAATCTTACTCAGTTCTACCAGATAAATACGAAAAAGGTCAAAATTGTCCCCAAACGGTGTAAAATGAACCACATATTACCCTTGATATATTTTTGGATAAAAAATATCCCTATCGTTATCTAAGGAACCACCAATATCCTTTAAAGTTAGTAGCTTAAATTTTAATTAACGTGACAAGCAACAAGGAATTCATCCCTCCATCTAAGCATTGCCATATAGAATTTCCACCAACCCTAACCCATTCATGTTCCCTTTTTTTTTTTCACAAGATAAGAATCACTGCTTCTTCCAAAAACTTTAAGAATCTTGAGAAACGTTTCTCTCTTTTAACTTAGTTTATGCTATTCTTAAATTTCTCAAATTTACAATATTTGTTTTAAGCTTTGTAAAAGACAACTTTTTCAGGGGTTAGGGTTGCGTATTTAGGATGATGGCTCTGGGAATTCAAGATCTTGTTGTTTGATATTGCATTTAAGGCCCTTGAAAAATGTTTAGTGTAGCTTTCAAGCTCAAGTTCTACTGCTTATGAATCTTCTAAATATAACTGGTTTAATGGGAATGCCTTTTGTCTATTGAGGAAAGTAAATTATTCCTTTGACTTTCAACCTTACAACAGTGAAAACCAAATGCAAATTTTTACGTGTTAAAAGATGTTGATTTTAACTCATAACTGAATAATGAATGAGATAATTGACAATTGCTGGAAGAAACAAAAGAAAAAAAAAATAGCAACTGAGTTTGGATTGGTTAGCCTCCATACTGGGAGTACCTGTACATTATAAATATTCTAGAAAAACAGTAAGACAATTCTTATAGAAGATGATTTGAGGCAGACACGGCGAGAGCAATGAAGATATTTCATCTATAGTGGCAACACTTGGGTGGAGGGATGAGCCCTGCAATGTCAATTAAAATTTGAATTGTTAACTTTAAATGATATTTATCATCTCTTAAAATAATTGTGGGGTATTTTTTATCACTAAATATAACTGAAGTATATATAATCTATTTCACATTGTTTAGGAGCAGTTTTGACCCCTTTCCAAAATAATTAAAGATGCATTAAAAGTTGGTACCTACACGAACTTAGGCCAGGACCAAGATTGAGGAGATTTTGGTACGTGTAAGAACAAGAGTAACTTCAAAAGCATGTAGTAGTAATATACAATCAAATCCAAATTGGTGGTCCAATTAACAATCTAAATACTTTGTGTAACATATAATGTGTAGTGTTAGGTCGGCACGATCCAAAAATAAAAAAAAAGTGATGCCACCTATTTAATCTATCAGTTGCTAAACCAACTCAAATACTTAAATCTTAAGATAAACCATAAATATACAATTGTCACGAGCTCTAAGGACAAAATACAAGAAAATATCCAAACCAAAAATATACAATTGTCCCCAAAACAAAAAGTGATAGAAAGTGAAATAGAAGAGATGAAGCCGACTACGATAGTCACGAGCTCGCTCCTACCTCTAAAATTCTGAAGAGTGTACAAACCACCAAGATCAATGTTGAGTACTCGTACCAGGATCTGCACTAGAAAACAAATAGAAGTGTAGTATAAGTACCAATAGCCGAAGCAAAGGGTACCCAGTAAGCAATATACGCCGACTAGGTAGATATAAGAGATAAGAGATAAGAGCAGTAATTAGATAGATAATGAAAGATTAGGTCATAGAAGGGAACCAAATAGAAGCAGAACAACAACAAAAACTAGATAAAAAGTTCATGAAGCAAACAAGAAGGTACATCAGCTAGCTAACGATCACAGAAGAACTCAGATAAAATAAGTAAAGACGTACCTGAGTCCATACTTAACTAACAGATAAAGGAGGAATACAGATATGACAATATAATGGTAACCTCAATAATAGGACAGAAGGAAAGAATATCTAACATCAAAAGACAAAACACAATAACAAGGCATAAAGGAAATAAGTAGAAGCAACAAGCACCTAAAGGAAAATTCAAGTATAGGTAACTAAGCTACAATACCAACGAGCTCCATACACTTGAGGGATGAAAATAAGTGAAAACAAACTCCACTAGCCTCCCATACGATCAAAGAGTACAACTAGCAAACAACAAACAAGAGTATAGCCATACAAAATGATATGAAATAATTCTTGTAAAACACATGTGCTCCTCCTTCTGTGGCAGTAGGCTTAGTAGGGATGACCAATGGAAGGGCTGCCTCCATATACCTCTATTACTCCGGATATCCTTCATCCGACACCCGCAATCTAGAACAACAATGTCCATAGGGTTTTTTATTCACATATAACTCATACATATCGTAACTATGCTCGAACTCTTTTAAAATCCATCACAATAGTATCAAATTCGGATGTCAGGGCCCGACCTCATTCAGATCTAAAAATTTATAGAAACTCAATGTTTAAAGCTAAGGCCAAGCTGAGTTTAGTATCAGTTTGAGAAATAGTGAGAAATTTCATATTTAGTCTTTTATTATTAAAATATATTTAAAACACTAGTTAAATCCACTTTATTCATATAATACTGATAATGAAGCTTTTAAGGCCATGCAAGATTTCAAAGTTAGTGAGATTGGGATCTCAGCCCTAAAACAGTAGAAACTAGTGCAGAAAAGTCATTTTTCATCATAATGTAGTGCATAACCCTAATCTACAGCCACAATCATCCTACTAGCCCTACACAACTTATCAACCACAAGCAACAGATCCACAATTATCCGACCGGCCCTACACAGGCTTGAATAAGCTTCACATTAGCTAATAACCAAACATCAAAGTACGGAACTCACGGATATTACCAAAAACCTACCATACTAAGTTACAGAATCAATGTAAGATCATCTAGTTTTATTATAAATATCAAAGTGGAAAGCAAAAGAATTGTACCAAAAAAATGGACAAGGGTCAAAGGTTCTGTCATGACCCGATTTCTCAAGTTATGAGGACACCTACATCCCACCATAGGAGAACCTCCCCAAAACAAGTATAGCATGAATAATAAACCTAGTGATGAAGATATGAGATAACTAAGGTACATGAATAAGCGGAAGACTATAGTAAGTCAAAATATACCTTAAAACTTGATATCTAAGTACATTGAGCGACTATACAAGAGTACAATGTTTAAAATTAAAATTTTGTCTTGGAAAATAACAACAGAACTAGATATTGATAAAAAGGGAAAAAGAGCAGCCCTAGAAGCCAGGAGTTTTCCTCTATCTCAGAAACAGGATCAAGGCTGGATCAAAAATTAACACTGACCACTCATACAAGGATCTGCACCAAGAAAATGTAAAAGTGTAGTATGAGTTCCAAAAACAATAGGCAGCTAGTAGGCTATACCGATTGGGAATATATAAGAAATAAAACCAGTAAATAAACAAATAAAGCAAACAGGTCACTGAAGTCAAACAAGAATTCATAGACACACAAAGCTATTTAATAGGATAAAGGCAAGTAACATACCTAGATACTGGCTATGACAAGGAAGATTAAGGCAAACAAGTAAAAGGACATATTTGAGTCCATGCTCAACTAATAAAAAATACAATAAATAATAAAACTGGCGGTATAACAGTAGCCTCTATTAAAATAAGTGTGAAGAAGGATAACTACACCAAGTATAATCACAAAAAAAAGCATGATAGGAAATCATGAGATAAGACCATCCATATACCACTTACCATACCAATAATAGAACGTACCCATCAAATATTTATAAAAGCTAACCAATATTAATCTCAATCTTGTTAACCACAGTATCAAATCCTTAGCCTATTCGAAGATAGGCCTCCTTCCTAAGCCCATCTCACAACTCATGGGTGAAATCCCACTCATTGTACTATGGCCTCATGGACGGAGTCCATAATACATCGTTATTTCCCCATTTCATAAGTCTGATTGTGGTGGGAAGAGTACATCCGATATAACTGAGATTCAGACTCGTGAAATAAATACTAATAAGAGTAGAACAATGTAATAAATAGATACTAACAAGAACAGGATAAGGTAATCCAAGACGATACCCGCACAGAAATAAGTATATAAATAAGAATATACACAATAATAAATGATAACCCTTCGGTACCCCATCCTATCGGAGAGTATAAACAACAAACAATATAGACAAACAAGGTATGCATGATATGATAAAATAACAGTAAAGCAAACTTGTACGCTTCTACCTCAATCCTTCAGTCTGACATGTAGAACCACATGGAAGTTCGCAACTCATATACCTCCCCAGTGTACCCCTTCTACGGTCACCTGCAAGCCCAAATCTGTAGGGTCTATGGAGAGCCACTACCACGCATACAACTAACTCATAAAGTAAATACTTGCCTAACATAAATAACGAATCTTAGCTGATATAAATGTAACTCGAATAAGCATAAGCTATATTTAGAGCTCTAGCTAGTCTATATCATTATCAATGTCAATGACCGAGTCCAATAAAAAATGAGACTATATTCAAAATAACATGGCAGAGACAAGGCTAGTAACAACTCAATACATGAATTAATACATAATAATCCTTTTATCATATAACTGGTTAATTAACTCAAATTTTACTTATTTTAGGCTTATCATAGTGAAAAAGGGCTCATATATAAATATATCAATGAATCCTGTGCCAACACACAAATTCTATAGCAAGCATAACCAACCAAGTCTAATATCTGAGACTCAATAATATTTTTCATAAAATACACCATCTATGTTTCAGAGTCATAAAAAGACCACATAGGTTCACAGGGTAAATATAATCGTAAATACAACAACGATACGTAGCCAAAAAATGGACAAAAAAAGCGGATTGGGTCATGGGTGCCAACCTAGAAATTCCAACCCAAGAATGTCTATTTATCATAATTATCCCATATAAGCTCGTCGAAGATTATAAGCATATCCTACATGTCCTCCAAAAATGCTCTCGCAAATACTGAGTAAAAAATGTCTAGACTGCCCCAAATCTTCTAAAATACACGAGCGAGCTCGAATGATCTTAGAACTAGCAAATAATGATCTAGACATTAACACTATTCAAACGATACCCATAAAGCTCTCAAAATAGCCAGAGTCAAAATATAGGTCAAAACAGGCCTATGGGACCGCGAATTCAAGATTCTGAACAAAGAGTACCAAAATATTCACCACATCATAGGAAATGCATACCAAAAGTTTTTAGCTCAAACGACGCTAAGAACAAGCCATATTCAATCAATAAAGTGAAGAACAAGATTGAAGAAATTTGAGAATTTAGGGATGAAATCAATGAAATTAGAATAAAATTACCAGTAATCGAAGAAAAGATGAAAAGAAATCATTCCCAAGTTCAAATCTTTTAAAATGAAAAAATGATGGAGAAAAGATGGAAGAAATAAATTTAACATCAAGAAGTTAGTATAAAAATAAGTTCTTGATCTTACCCAAGACTTGAATCTTTAAAGCTTGGTCTCCAAGTAAAACCCAAAAGTTTGAGACTAAAAGAAGAAGAAATGAAAGCTCAAACACCCAAAAAAAGAGGAAAAAGTTCGGGAAAAATTTGTGAATTTAATGAAGGAATTTCATGAAATAGAATGTAAAACTTACAGAAAAATTCTTGAAAGATGAAGATGAACAAACCCTAATAATTTTCAAGATCAAACACCAAATTCCACTTCAAAAATTGAATGAGAAATCAATAAGTAATTAAATGGGTGAAATTTCCATTGAAACTAAGAAACTTGAAGAAAAAGACTTACCCTAAGTATCAAAACCACTTAAAGGATGTTTAGAGAGGGTTTTGAAAATTAAAAATGGTAGAAAATAACTTTCAAAACTGATATAAGGATTTAGGACAAAGTAAAAAGACTCAAAAGCCCCTAAATAACCCATTTAAAAATTTTTTGGAATGACCTATACAGAGGCCCGTACGTTTGTGACAACAAACAGGCCAAAATTCAAACAGACTTTCAAAACTCGTTAGTAACCCCATATATGCAATCCATAAATATATTTTTCGAGTGTAAACAATATTATGAATTTAATGGAATTGACGAAATTGCATTGAAGGTTGTTTTGATGATATATGACCTAAATAACCTTAATGGATAATCAAAAGTCTGAACACTCAAAATAAGACCTACACACCCCAGAACCAAAGAAACACTTCATATAACCTAAACTCGACGTTCCGGAGCTGATGGAGAAGTCGGATTTGCAATCCGAGGCTCCGATCATCAAAATCAAATAAATCCAAACTTTTGAACCCCAAAATATATAAAACGCGCAAATGAGATCGAATTGCAGCGAAGGATTTCAAACTCAAACCAAAAAGTCGTCTAGACTAAAATCCACGTTTGAAATCTAAAGGAACTATCAAAATTTGATTCAGAGTTTGTTTTTAAGGAACTTTGGTCGGATTCAACGATATTAAAATCTAAGGTTTTAAATAGAGAATGGGGCATAACCACAAAACAAATGACCCGGGAACTGAGCCATCGATCTCTATAAGTCATAAATGATTTTGGGCTACTACAGAAAAGCTCTAAGCAAGAAAATGCAAAAAAACATATGCAGAAATGACCGAACTGGCCATTAAAATATCTACTACTAAAAGACTTTTGTCCCCGTAAGTCTGAAGAAAAGGGGGAAAGAGAGGCATCGAACTCCTAGACAGGATAAGACAGACCACACAAGACCTGCTTGGCCTATCAAAAGGCTTCCAAGGCAAAGGGAACATCGCCATAGAACCTAAACTGCCAGAAGCTCAAAATCACCCACTTCTCACAATCACAAAACTTGAATGGTCACAACTTGCACACAGAGCTGAAATAACCTCATGGTGCCAACTGAAGAAGAAATAAGACGAATGCCTAACATGATCCCAAAACTAGAAACCAAATCACTTATCACACTAACAAAGAACAAAAACCAAAAATCACCAACTAACTGTCACGATCCGATTTCGCGGATCATGATGACACCTACTATACCACCAGTAGGAGAACCAAACCCCATAGTCTGAAGCTAAAGCAGAGGACTACTATACCATTTGTAGAAGTATGTCAAGAAAATCAAGATAATAATATGTAGAAGTCTTAAAGAATAAAATAAACTACCCAAAATTCGGTATTAGTGTTAAATGAACCACTAATTACGGAAATGATAAAACTGAAGTAAGTTTAGTACAACAGTGTCTCCGAAATACAATGGAGATCAATAAAACATAGGTCAGAAGAGAAGCAAGAGCAAGCTAGATGCCAAGCTCACCTTGAATCTCTTACGTGAATAAGATCCGAATAAACAACTGTCTGTATCACAAATGGGAACCTGTACTCGGATCTGCACATATGCAAGTGGAGTATGAGTACAAGTCGCTGAAGCAACCCGTACCCAGTAGGACTCAAGGGTCTGAGCACATAATAATAATAAAAGCAGTAAATAACAGAGTATAAGAAAAAGGTCACAGAAGCAAATAATATAATACGGGAACTAGCAACTCAATTACAAATCAAGTGCCATATAAACTGATATCGCTAGCTAATCACGTATCAGGATCTCAGGAAATGGAAGAAAATATACCTGATATCCTTGCAAAAACATATGTGAAATATAACACA